>VDFB02115266.1:0-15464 GCA_007258455.2 Sequoia sempervirens | reverse complement strand
TATAATGTTTTAGTTAGTGAGCCTATCTACTTAAGTGTACTTGACCTAGAGGGAATGATCTAGAAAATTAGAGTCATGGATGGTTAGATGCTAAAGTGTAGTATTTATGTAATTCGTAAATTTGGTAAGTAATTCTCTTATGTCATCAATTGAGCATATACCCTACATATAAATCAAGTCTTGTAAATTATCAAGATTTGTTAAGAGATAATTGTATAAACCCTATGGATAAATCATAAAAGGAAGTATTATCATAACTCTTTGAGGAAAATTCTAATAGCCTAGACTAAATCCATTATCTTGTGGCTCTTTGCAAGATTCAATGATCTAAAGTCTAAATAATTTAAGATTTTAAGATTTTTTCTTGAATTAATTATAATAAGTCTTTAAGTCCCTTCATGATAATTTCTCTATCAATCCTATCCTTTGAGACTAGATTCCTTTGTAATATTGAAGCCTAATTTTGTTTCCAAGTCTTAATAACTACTAACCATCAATTCCTCAAGAGAATTGTTGACTATGGATGTCTTCTAGAGTAAATCTCTAATGGAAACATTTCCCTAAGAGGAAATAATCCTAAGTCAAGAAAAATCCCTATTCATTATTCTATTGAGTGAAATCTAAGTCATCAATTGACTACAACTAGAGTTAAACATGCACTTAAGCCTATCCTCTAAGTGTGAGTTTGAATGTTGCCCCTATAAAAAAATAGAATTCCAGTTATGTTAACATTAAAAGGATCCTCACATCCACTAGGAATTTTAGGAACAAAGAAGTGTTGAATCTAAACTTGAGATCTTGAGTAAAATCAAATTTATAAATACCCACATCTATATCAAATTTAAATATAATCACATGTCCTAATTAAAATTAAGAGCTCTTTAATTTATGATGGCATTCCTTTTTAATTTATATCCTAAAAATGTTGTGATTTATGTTATTCTCTCAAACATATATAGAAAAGTGGGCAAGTGGCATGAGGTTCAAATGGTAAGGAGATTGATGAAAGATAAAGGAATTAAACAAAACCTCGAATGTAGTTGGTTTGAAGGCCATAAAATGGTATGTTATTTTTTATGTAGGAAATATATTACATTCATAGACATAATAGATCTATATGTAAATTTCGGGACATCGTTTGGGAGATTAAGGCAATATGGTGTTTCTGAGATTCAAGACATTTACTTAGTGATATGGAAAAGGAAGAAAAACAATCATTTCTTTGCCACCATAGCGAAAATTTAGAAATTATTTTTGGTTTGTGGGACACAACCCTTAGAATAACTATTAGAGCTATGAAGAACCTCTGAGTATGTGTTGATTGCCACATTGCAAAAAAAATTATCTCCAAGATGATTGCAAGAGAAGTTGTGAGGGATATGAACTACACCCATCATTTTAAATATGGATAATTTTCATGTGGAGATTATCGATCACACTGAATGAAGTGGTACAAAAAATAGGAGTCACTATAATAATGTGCACCATGTTAGACTTGCATGACAGAACAAGGCTTTATTTCTATTTTCAAGAAAATTTCATTAGTTTTATTTTTTATTTGAGTTTTTGGCAATCTAGAATATCATGTTGGCTTTATAAAATTAGATGCATAGAGTGCAATGGAGATCACTTCTAATATATTTTTTTTATTAGATTAAAATGGGAAGGACCCATACCCATTAAAAAATGGCCATAGAGGCCAAATGAGGGGATCATGAGAAGTGAAAGACCGAGAAAGCAAAAAAAACAACTAGCTACAAACCAACCAACCTAAGAAACAAAAATAACACATAGAGAAAAACTAACAGGGGACCGAAACTGAGCTACTGGTCTCCAAGAATCTTGAGACCACTAATTTCCTGTCACTCCTTAGCTAGGAATTGGAGCTTCTCATCAAATGATAGGGGTCCTCTTTGAATAGACTAGGTCTCCACGGTAGTGTCTAGAGCTGAACTACCCACCACCTTGCCTTTTTTCTACACATGACTATCATCAATACCACCCTCAGCCACTCTTTTTTCATGACTATTCGTTAGCTCTTGTTGAAAGACCCAGATGGTTGTAGTGGTATTCTTCATAGAATCCTTGTTGTAATCAATAATCTCTTAAAGAAATTGCATAATTTTTTCTTCATTGCTATGAATAGTAGTAACTTCCCTCGGCATGTGCGTGGATCATGCATGCCAAAACAGTCCTTTAAGGGTAAAAAAATTTAGAAAAACTGCTAGTTAGCAACTTGACGAAATATCTTGAATTAAGTTATCTATATTATTTAAAATATGTAAGAATAGAATTTGTAGGAAAATTGAATATAGTTTCTAAAATACTAGGTTTATTTAAAAATAAATAACAAAATCTATTTGGTGAAAATTTGAAATTTCAATGCAAGAGAGGTACTTAAATTTCAGAAAAAAATAAGAAGTAGGTGTCCTAGCTCTTAACCAATTCTAACCATAATAAAATGATAATATTTTTTGTAATATTTTATATATAAGTAGAGGGACCTTCATGTCCGATGTGATGCATATTTTTTAATTTTTTTTCCAAGTAAATAATAATTAATTATGAATTTTTGACATAAATTTTAGAAAATATAAAAACTCGCCCTATTCACTCATTTTAACTTGGTCAAAAATTCATGAAATTTAATTTTATTTTAATCCCATAGTATGTAAAGCATAGAATGTGACACATGTTTTGATTCAAAAATATGATAACCGCTTGAAAGTTGTAGATGTTTTTCAATTCAGGGGCCTATATCGGACAGTAGGACTTTAGTCTCCGTGAATTTACTAGAAAAATGAATAATAATTATTTATTAAATCCACCAAACGCTACTCTATATTTCCTTTGGAAAGCTCGGGACAATCTCCTCTAAAACCCTTTTCGCTTCATTAATTTTGGGTGAAAAAAGTCACAAATTTCCTTACATACTCCTACAAGCAATATCGCTTACTTTTTAGATACCTATGATCTCCGCATATACCTCCTCCTATAATTTCATTTTATCCTCATTCATGCCCATAAGGGCTCTAAGATCTTCCATATCCTTGTTCTAATTATCTCATCTGTCAAACGATTTGGAAAGGGAGGAAAGCATATCCCAACACCCATCGTCTTCAACCTCACTCAGCCATTGAGCTAGTTGATTAAGCACCTTGTTTTCCAACACCTAGAATTTTTCCTTTGCAATAATGAGTTGGCTTAGAAGCCACTTTAGGATGTCATTTTGGACTTTGACAGTTGCTAAAATTTCATTCATTTTATGTTGAAGGGGATCACAAGAGGCACAAATATCATTACCCACATTGGGTTCAATAGAGGTCCCATCCAAATTAATGCATATTTTTAGGGATTTTCGAGGACTAGAAGGGTTAATGATAGGGGGGTATTGGGGACATTGAAGACACCTCAACATGACTAGGGAAGTGCACAGGGGAATCGCAGGGGTAGGTTTCCATGACTTTTCATCAGGAATTATATGAATTATCAGAGCCAGAGGTAGAAATAGGAGTGGTCTCAGGGAAATACACTTTTAATGGGGTCAGGAGGGGTTTCCTCGTTAACAAGAATTTTCCCCTAGGATCTAGTGATATGGCAAGTGGTGGAAGGGGTTTCACCAAGGGTAAAATTGGAAATGGGGCCCTTAGGGGGTTGGCAGGATTTTGGATAACCAAAGTGCTCCTCTTGACAGTGACCAGGGAGGGTAAAAGAGTGGTTTGTTGATGGAAAAGGTAGAAAATTAAGCCCTGGTGAATGGGGATGATTTTACTTTTACCCTAGACATTCTTAATGGATTGTTCAAGAGAAGAAAAAATATAGAAAGCAAAGTTCATTTTAACATTATAGCAGAAACGGTTAAGCATGGGAAAGATATGGGCATGAAAATGATGGAAAGGGCCCTCTAACAATACATACCTCATCAGCACTTCCGCAATTTTACTCCACACCCCGGGAAGGTCAGCCTTGTTGAAACTATTTTGGAGTCTATTAACCTTTTCACCAAGTTCTTTCATAAACCTCTCCATATCTTTTTGGTAGTGACCCTTAGGATTTCAAGGAATGTAAGCACCATCCAATGAAATTCCCATCACCTTAGTAATCAACTTAGTGTTCACAAGGAAGGAGCACCCACCAATGGTGACAATGTCACCATTCTAGGGAGTTAGAAAACTCAATAGACAACTTGGGGTCATGCCCCTTCATGCCATCCACATATGAGGCTAATTTACCTCATTGAATAATAGGATAAATCTCCCTATCTTGCTTCCACACCTCACAAGTGGTAGGCTCATCCTAGACCAACTTGCTCCCAAGGAAAAATTTGTAGACAATAGAGCAAGAGAAAGAGTTCTATAGAAATGTTGAGAAGAATACTAAAGCCAAGAATAGAAAGGCTTATGAAAAGACTGCTTAGAGAGGGTAATTTTCCATAATTGTAAGTTGTGACAAATGACTAAGGGAGCTGGCAAGAGATCTAGCTCAATCTCTCTTTTTTTAGTGCTTTGACATCATTATTAATTAACTCACACACATGCCCATGGATATGAGAGATATTATCCCAAATAACTAAATTTGGAGTAAAAGCGCCAAGGTTAGCTAGTGCATCCTCTACTTTGTTTCCATTTCTATACACGTGAGTAGATCTGCTATTCCCAAGAGTAATCATGAGATTGCAAGCTGATAGGATGGGGTCCCAAAGGGACCAACAAGGTTTAGTCATCCTATTCAACAAAAGAATGGTGTTTCTAGAGTCCCCTTCAATGACTAGGTTGGAAAAGCCAGCATTCGTGGTAATTTGAATACCATTGTATACTAATATTCATTGTTGGGATATCTATCAAAGACTTATTTTATGATAACATGGATGTTTAATTAAATGATTTTTATAAAAAATACTAATTTATGAAATGAAAATTTGAAGTAGGAGGTAGAGAAAGAGAAAATAAAAGGTGAAGGAAACTCCAAAGTAAATGAAAAGATGCTCGACCAGTAGGAAATGGGAGAGGATGACTCACAATTACTATTGCTATTTTGTATATTTTTTGTTTAGACTAATTGTATTATCTTTTTCCTATGCTAGGTTAACTATTGAATTGCACATTATAGAATAATTGTATTATCTTTTGTCTATGTTAGGTAAATGGTAAAGAAGAAACAATTAAATTTTGTGAAATTAATTGGACACTATAGTATCATCTGAATGCTCAAGAATATTGCACTCATATTCTAGAGAAATTATTCAAAATTTAACATGTGATTTTATGTCAGTAATGTTAGAACATAATGATTTACTAAGAGGGGGGTGAATCAATAGATACTGAAACTTTAGCCTTCAAACACCTTTATACAGATTACTTTCTTAGCTCAAATACTTTGTGCAAATTTCTTTCTTAAAATCTTAATGTGTAGATTGAAAACTAAAGATGCAAACATAAGCATGCAAATAGACAATCAACACACTCATGCCCACAACACCAAATATATGTGGAAAACACAAGATGGGAAAAACCATGGTGATAAAAACTACCTGAGGCTATTGCTCAAATCTAGCGTCACAAATGAAATCTCTATTACAATGTTTAGGGCTACAACCCAAGGAAGCTTCAAATCCCTAATTTAGAAGCTACAACTTCAAGGATGCTACAACACCTTGTTTTAGGAGCTACAACTCTAAGGAGACTACAATCACCTAGTCTAAGCTACAACTTAGTTCAATGAGGCTACAACCTCAATAGAATTACAAGTTCATATATGCATACAATTTGGTTCTACATGACCTAAAAATGCACCATTACATTCAATGAATTGTTGCACACCCTGCAACTTACAAGTTACTGCTGTTGAAGCTGCACTCTCAACAACACACCCCTGAATGCAAAACCTAGATGATTATCTATGTTGTGTCTAGGTCACACATGTGTGCATTCACTATTTGCACTCGTAGCTATCTCTCCTCTTTTCTTCTTGTAGATACAACCAATGGACAATTCTATGATCATCTTCTTTTTCTTCTCTCAACTAATCTACAATCATTGCCTTGGGATTCTCTGTACCATCCAGATCTTCTCAAATCTTCTACTAGGGTTTCCTTCACAAGTTTGCAAACTTCACCGAAAAACTACCTGTACATCAAGGTACACGCCATCATCCAACTCATCATAAAGACATCTGCTAAGGTTTATCAGATATCACCATACATCTGCATCGAGCCATACAACTTTTAATTCTAATACAAAGAATTTTTCTTCGTTCTCTCTGTCAAATCCTAAAATTTAATTGTGTACTCAATGAATTCTCTTGACCATTCAATCTGATTCGATCTTGATCACCTTTGCAATCTTTTCCACTTCCTTGAAGGTCAAATCTTGATTTACATTGGTCACTTGGTGTAGTTGGACCAATTAATTTCTTCTTCTATGTCGATTACCAGTCAAAACCCTCATTCATATAGTCATGGTTGTTGTAAATCTTTATCTTTGAATTTGGGCCATTGATCTTCTCTTCACACCATGAACTTGCATTCCTCATTCATCTCAGCACCTTTAAAGTCCAACCATTTGATAAATGATTTTCAAATCTCCATCGTTGATCTCCACTAACTGATGATGACTGTTGGATCAATTGCCAAACAATTTGTATCATGGATCTCCTCCATACACTGCTTTCCATATGCAGGGTCCATTAGAAAGGTCATTGCCACGTGTCATCCTTTCATTCGCTCTCTGACTGTTCGTCATCCTTACCTTATTGGGTCCCACAGTTGGCATCCATTCTCTCATCACCTTATCGTAGGGACTAGCTCCACAGTCTTGGCGATATCACTTTGTTTCACTGATGAAGGTTACCATCGCTGCATCGAAGGGACTGCCTTGAGAGTCCTATCGATGATAGAATGGCACTCTCATGAAAACAAAAATCCCCAATACATCATTCCAATGTGGGGTCCACATGCTGTCATCATATGTCCACGTGTCTACATTGTCACCTTCCACTATCTGGTCTTACCAAGACTCTACAATGAGCACTATTTGATCTCCAAGGATCAATATTCACTGTTCCCTACTAGCCCCGCAGTTCTTCATCGGGCCTCATTGAATTCTCAGTGGGATATGTGGGAAATTGTTGCATATACAACTTTGACATCACCAAACTCCATCGTCAGCCTATTGGGTCCCACCTTCATCAACGGTCATCATGGCTGGGTCAGTAAGTTAGAGGTTTCCAAAACTTCACAACCCTCAATTTGTGGTTCTAAAGTTCTAGACTTCTGTGATCTCATGGTCCTGCCATAGCTCTAGGTCCCACCACAGTTATTGGACCATTGAAGGGACTGTGAACAAGGTCCCACCAAAAAAATTCACTCACACTGATAAATCTCTCCTTACTCCTTATTGCTCCATTGAAGAGAGTCCTTCTAGACTCGTATCGATACACGAGTGTCTTGCTAATGAAATGATCATCGGGTCGTCAAAGAGATGTCTGCTTGACTCCTATCAACATTGAATTGTCTCATCAATAAGATAGTTTTTGGGCTTTCAAAGAGACTCCAGCTTGACTCCTACTAATACATTAGTGTCCCACCGAACTGATGGAAATGTATAACTTTAAAGTGCTAGGTAGAGGGGTCGGTCACCTCCACAGGATGAATGACATAAGTTATTACTCATGTGACATGCAACCTGCAATGCCAAGTCACTGACAAAATATAATTTATGTTCACGACGCCATGACTGTAAACCTATTAGGGTTTATCTGTAAACCCTAATATCACCCGAGAGCAGAAATAGTTCATTCTTGGGCATATTCATCAACTGTTGGATCTGCAAAGCACATCACTCGAATGCTCTCGAAAAACCCATATCTAAACTATAGCCTAATTTACCATCAGATCCACTACTCTCACATTCATCCTTTGTCATCATGCCAACAATCTCCTTTGCATGATTTGTTGTTTTGACATCAATGACAACTATATGCCAACAAGTAAGAAGAACCAAAATGCGATAGAAAATTTGGTAATGTGGTGAAGGAAAAATGACCAAGGTTGAGGTTAAAATGATCCCTAAATATGATATGGGAATGGTCACTAAAGAAATCCTAAAAAAAATGTGAAATTGTTAGGGTATTCAATTTTTGATGTAACAAAGGGGTTATCATATAGTAGGTCTAGTTGTTGATGAATTAAGTGTTATTTTTATCTCTTTTATTGCCCTATCAAAATACCTTTGGGAAAACCTACCTTGAAATAGAAGAGCCTAATGATGAAGCAAATATTTCCAATTCTTATATATAGTTTTTGTTGTTTCTACTATCTAATCATAACTTTATCCCACAAACCAATCTCAACATTCACTAGAATTAGGTTTTTGTGTTGTCTTTAGGATTTGTGGAGCCACAATTGTGATAAAAAATGTAATGAAAGTGCAATACATACACCAAATGTATTACTAATGTAATCTCTTCACTTTAGGATGAAACATAATCATTGAAGTTACAATCCACTTGTTTAGCCAATTTTTCATTTCTTAAAAAAATAGAACATGTCACACTCTCCTTTCCCTTCACAAAGGATAACATCTAATAAATATAAATTCCAAAAAACATAAATCATTGGGCCACTTGGCTATATTTGGAATTACTCCTTTATAATGCAAGCCCAATTAGGCATCCACCTACTTTCATCTTGACCAATAACTATTTGACCCTTAAGTCCATGACATCTAGAAAATAAAACTACAAACAACTCTTTTTTGAATGGATAAATGATAGAATTCACAACAAAGAATTCAACCATTTTTGTTCAAGCATAGAGTAAAGAGAATACATGTGACTTTGTACAAATTTACTAATGTGCCAACACAAAGTGAGAGTGTCTTGTAGAGAAAATATAAAAATAAATTTTCACCTATCATAATAAGTCAATGGTCAATTAGAAATAAACTACATGTGGGGAAAAGTAGGGACTTAGGCATTGCTATAATATTCCACCATCATTATAACATAAAATATTATTAAAATCGTAAAATATTTAATAAACATATGTGGGGAGACAAATAAAAAAGGGTATCAATCATATAGCTAGGTAAAGACACAACGATGAAACCCTAATTTGATTTTTTGGATTGATTGTCAATGTTAAGCATGCCAAAACACTATAAAGAGATAGAAATAGGTTATTCCAAGAATGGATGTCAACAACACCTCTTGTTAGGGACTTAAATGTCCAAAAGGTACAACAAGAATCTTGAAGTCTCTAATAGAGCATACCAAATCAATAAGATATGGAGAAGAATAAAATAAGGCCACAAACTAAAATGCACAAGAATTACATATGTACAAATATAAATTAAACATAAAAGAAAGAAAAACTTAAAACTTAAAGGCTTGCAATGAACAACATTCCCACATATTAGAGACATGCAATTGTGACTAAGAAGATTCTAGCATACATATGAAGCTAAAATGACCCATACAAAAAATGTGATACACTATCCTTTACAAGACCTCTTGTGCCTAAAGGTTATAGGAAAACATACAACTAATACTTCCCTAAATCAAAAACAAAAATTTAGATTAGTTATCCCATTTTTTTCATTATAATGCAATTACTTCCTAGCTAAAATATAAATATTCTCATAAAATATAGAAAAATTCTCTAAGTAAACTATATTGGGTTAATTCTATAGGTCACCTAAAATGTGTAGCTTATCTTCTTCATTTGCACAAAGATCCAAATATTACTTCTACTATCAATTTGGTTAGCTTTAAATTAATGTTTGTAAAATATTATTGGACCAGGAAAAACTAATGCTATGATCAAAATAGAAAAAATCATATACACTTGAGTCATATATGTAGCCCAAACCATCATTTAGATCATTAAAGCTAATATGGAAAGTTGAGGCACCACATGTGAAGGACCTAGTTTTTCATATTGAAGGCTCTCTAATTTTTATCACATTCATTGTACATGCTATATGAGACTCATTTCTATAACCAAATTCATTAATAAATCTACTAGCAAATTTATTAATAAATAATGCTAAGTTGACTTCATTATTAGTTTATTCATCTTCTTTTGTTAGAACTTCTCTCTTAGCATATTTTGTATCTAATTGTTGGAATGCTACAAACCAAAGGAATGAATCATCATATACTACAACTTGGTCATTAGCATCACAAATATTTATAGCTAACTTATTAAACTAAACATACAAATCGAAGGGATTATCAAGATAAATAATTTTGAATATAAAATGTAACATCATTGATATCGTAATGGTTTCATCAATTTGTTTACCTCAATAATAAGCCTATAAAAGACTTATGAGATTCATCTCTTTTGAAAAAATATTATACTTAAAGATCAAAGAATCCATGATAGAATCTCAAACATTCTTATATATCAAAGAACCCATACCATTCTTATATATCAAAGAACCCATACCTTAAGTTGTGAAAATCATACCGCTCTATTGAATTGTTGTGAAACCCAACAATAATTCACTATTGTTTATAGGGAATTTGAATAACATAAATTAAATTAAACAAGAACTAAAGCATGCACAACACCATTCACTAAAAATACTGAATGCAGCAGAAAATTAGAGAAAACTAATCACACTTGACACAATGATTTACACTGGAAAACCCCTAACTCTGGGGAAAAACCAGCATTCAATGAGAGATTTTATTATAACAGAAAAGAAGAGATTTACAATAACTGCCAGTACTTGGCATCCACAGCTACACTGCAATCCTGGATAATATTTCTACTCTTCCCTCTGATCATTCCAATCTCCCTTTCTCTTGTGTCATTCCTACAATAAAGACTTTATCTGTGTCTGCAATACTCATATCGATCTCCCTTTTATAACCTCTCATCACCTACGGTGAAATAGAGATTAACGAAGAAAACAAAGCAAGGCTGTTTTGCTAAAAAGGAAATTTGCCAAACTCGGCAAGTGCGTTGTGTTGTAGATAAGGAAGATAAAGACGAAAGACAAGAAAAAATTTGGAGATATCTATCTCCACAACTGCTCCAGCCTGGGTGACACGGTTCCAGGCTGGAGACACCTTCGAGCTACATTTTCAACACTCCCTCTTAGCGAGGAAGGTGTTCTCTACTACACCTAACTTGTCCCTGAAGAAGACAAACTTGCTTTTCATCAAGGCCTTGGTTAAGATGTCTGCAACCTGCTCATCAGTAGATATATACTGTAGTCGAACTAATCCACGCTGTACACAATCCCTAATAAAGTGATATCTAATGTCAATATGCTTCGACCTATCATGAAACACAGGATTCTCAGAGAGTTTTATGCAACTCTGATTATCACAGTGAATGATGGTCGATTCTAGCTCCTGACCAAACAATGCTACTAACAGCTTCCGAAGCCATATGGCCTCACATGTTGCCATGCTTGCTGCCATGTACTCTGCTTCCGTAGAGCTTAATGCAATAGACTTCTGTTTCCTACTGTACCAAGAGACAACCCCTGATCCCATGCTGAAACAACACCCCGAAGTGCTTTTCCTGTCTACTGCATTACCGGCCCAGTCTGCATCAGTGTAGCCAATCAACTTGACACCATCACCCTGAGTATATTTCAACCCATACTCAACTGTACCACGTAGATACCTCAGCACATGCTTTGCTGCTGTCCAATGTATTCTCTTTGGTTCTACCATGAACTGACTAAGAGAGTTGACTGCAAAGCAAATGTCTGGTCTTGTATTGACCAGATACATCAATGACCCAATAAGCTGTCTATACAAGGTGGGGTCTACTGCCTCCTGCTTTGATGCATTGATTTTCTGCCAATTTGTAACCATTGGTGTAGACATGGGTCTACAGTCCAACATTCTGAATCGCTTCAAGATTTCCATAGCATATTTCCCTTGACCAAGGAAAATCTCTCCCTCTGTCTGCCACACCTCTAGTCCCAGAAAATAGTGCATCAACCCCAAATCCTTCATCTCGAACTCTGCTGCTAGGTCCCTCTTGCAATCCTCTATGAGCCTCGGTGAACCAGTCATAAATAAATCATCCACATACAAAACTAGGATGAGTGGTTCACCCCCCATCATGAGATAGTAAAGGTTGGAGTCCACCTCACTCTCCACGAATCCCATGCTCTGCAAGTAGCTATCTATGTGCTCATACCATGCTCTGGGTGCCTGCTTAAGTCCGTATAGTGCTTTCTTTAACCTACAAACATGAGAGTCACTCCCATGCACCACAAAACCTTCTGGTTGTTCGATGTACACCTCTTCCTCTATGATTTCGTTTAGGAAAGCCATCTTGACATCCATCTGATGGATCTGCCATCCCATTTGTGCTGCTAAAGAGATCACAGCTCGTATGGAGGTATATCTGGCCACTGGAGCAAATGTCTCATCATAGTCTATTCCCCCCTTCTGAGAGAACCCCTTGGCCACGAACCTGGCTTTGTATTTCTCTATGCTACCATCTGCAGCCTGCTTGATCTTATAGATCCAGCGAGAACCAACAACTGCCTTATCTATAGGCCTTGGCACTACCTCCCAGACATCGTTCTTCATGATGGAGTTATATTCCTTCACCATAGCATCCTGCCAAACTTGCTACTGTGCAGCATCCTGATAACTGGAAGGCTCACTGTCAATGAGCTTGCTTATTAATGACACATAATCTGAATATTTATCCGGTGGTCTCCTCTCCCTGCCACTCGTTCTAGGAGCTCCCATAAACTCCTGAGCATCTTGCGCAATATGAGTTTCCACTTGACTAATCCTTCTCTCGCCAGTAGGAGATACACCAATAGATGGAGCTTGTTGTTCCTTATTCTACTGCTCCTGATCCTGTGGATTCAACTCACCCAAGGTACCTATATCTGTATTTGTTCCTGTCACAGTGCCCTGTACCTGAGACTCTTGATCCACTTTTGGAGCTTCAATCTGCTGACTCTGTTCAACTGCTGGAAAATCCTGAGATTTTTTGAAGGCTTTCTCCTCCAAAAACTTCACATCACGTCTCACTATGATCCTCCTCGTCCCTGGAATAAAGATCCTGTATGCCTTGGAGGTTTCGCTGTATCCAACAAAGAAACCTTTCTCTACAGTCGAATATAACTTGGTTCTTTTTTCTGATGGTACGTGACAATATGCTATACTGCCAAAGATCCTAAAATGCCCGACCTCAGGCTTCTTCCTTGTAAAGCCTTCTTCTGGTGTCATTTTTCCCAAAATCTTATGAGGTACCCTATTCTGAATATAGACTGTTGTGCTGCAAGCCTCTGCCCAAAGATACTTAGGCAGATCCTGATCAAACATCATGGCCCTAAGCTGTTTCTACAATTGCCCTGTTCTTACGCTCAGCAACCCCGTTTTGTTGTGGGTTGTAGGGAACAGTCCACTCTCTCTTGATTCCTTCTTTGGTACAGAACTCCTGGAAGACTTTGCTTTTATACTCACCCCCGTTGTCTATCCGAAGAACCTTGATCTTCTTGCCTGTCATATTCTCCACAAGAGCTTTGAATTCTTGGAAGCGACTGAAGACCTCATCTTTGGCCTTCAAGAAATATATCTAGGTCTTCCTGGAGAAATCATCAATGAAGGTTACGTAATACTCATAACCTCTCAAAGAATGAGTAGACATGGGACCACAAATATTAGAATGTATCAAGTCAAGAACACCTGTACTTCTACTGTCACTTCTAGGGAAGGCTGCCTTTGAAAATTTCCTGAGTGCACACCCTTTACATGCATCACCGTGCTCTGCATTCAACTCTAGAATTCCTATCACGATTTCTCTGAGCAATTTCAATGCCCCATGGTGTATATGTCCCATTCATCTATGCCATAGCTCTCCTATTTCCCTGCTGCTATTACTGCTCACTAGTGCCTTTGGAGTTTCAAACTACAATATGTATAAATTGTCACTTCTAACTCCAATCTACTTTACCTTCTTCCAATCCTTGTGTTTTAAATACACCTTCTATCCTTGAAAGAGTACGATGTACCCTTTGTCTTCAAGGGTAGATACTGAAATCAGATTCATGTACATCCCTGGCACATGCAATACATCTGTGATCTTAATATCATTGTTTGACTCCCTCTGAAATGAAACAGTCCCTCTCCCAACTGGAGTGCATGTGGACTTGTTTCCCATTTTTATCTGGAAGCCTATTTCTTCTGCTTTGTAGTTGGAGAAGTTTTCTCTAACTCCTATCATATGGCATGACGCACCACTGTCAATATACCAAACCCCTGTAGTGCTCGAGCTAGATAAGCAGTTTAGAAGAGCGACCTCATATTCTAGTCTAGAGGATAGCTCATCAACATCCGCTAAAGCTGTTGTCTGCTTCTTCTTGTCTCCTTTCTTCTGATTCAGACATTGACTGACATAATGTCCTAGTTGATCACAACCATAACATTTTATTTTACTCAGGTCTTTCTTTTTCTTCTTGTCTCCTTTTGAGGTAAACTCACTGCTTGAGCCTTTCTTAGCTTTGCCTTTGCTGGCAAGAGCAACATTCTCTTCCACCTCACCCTTATGACCACTGTTGCTGCCTCCATTAACATAACTCATTCGAAATTCTTCGTGAGTGAAATCAGTCCACAAACGATCCCAATCAGGAATATCTTGCCATCCAGATACAACTTTGACAAATATGTCCCAATCTTTTGTGAATCCTGCCAATGCAATCCTGACAACCTCATCATCTAGTATTGCTACCCCGGTAGTTACTAGCTCATCTTTTACTGTTCTGATCCTGGTAAGGTAGTCCACAACGCTCTCCCCTTTCTTCATTCTGGTGTTTCTCAGCTTATCCCTAAGAATCAGCTGCCTGTTCAAATTTGAACTCTGGTATAGGTTGAGTATGGCATCATACATCTTTTTGTAGGTGTCTAAATCTGCAATATGAGGAACAAGGTGATCCTTGACCCCATCCATAACGATGCGTCTAGCTTTGGCATCTTCTTTCCAGTAGGTTGCCAGTAGCATAGCATCTGTTGGAATAGAAACGGTAGTGGTTGCATATTCCTTCAGACCATTCTCCTCCAGTAACAGAAGAATTCTTGCTTTCCACACGCCAAAGTTTGAAGCCCCCTCAAGTCTGTTTGAATCTCTTAATCCGGCTGCTGCCATTGCTGAAACCCTGAATACAAAAAGAAAATCGAAACTTGCAGTGGTGTGATTAAACCCTAGTTTTCTCTTTTAGAGTATTCGCTCTGATACCATGTGAAAAATATGCCTGCTCTATTGGTGTTGTGAAACCCAGCAATAAATTCACTATTGTTTATACTCAGGAATTTGAATAACAAAAATTAAATTATTGAAACAAAGAACTAAAGCATGCACAACACCATTCACTGAAATACAGAATGCAGCAGAAAATTAGAGAATACTCATCACGCGACCGCGATTGATTTTACTACGGAAAACCCTAACTTCTGGGGAAAAACGGCATTCAATG
>VDFB02115265.1:0-43804 GCA_007258455.2 Sequoia sempervirens | reverse complement strand
TGTTCTACTTCTTGTCATGCCTTATGCCACCATTCTTCCTTCTCTACATTTCACTCTTGGATTTTCCTTCCACTCTGAGTATGGTTTACTCCCTTCCTCTACTCCTCGATCAACCATTCTAGATCAGCCTAGTTTGTCCATGCACGAACTCTCCACGCCATTTTCCGTATTATTCCACTAATTTTTATTTTATAAATAATATATTTAATAGATTACATGTATTTTATATTACTTTTCATATAATAAAAAACTTCATTAAAAAAAATTCCCCTTATAACAAATTTTTGTTCTTATAAAAAATCTTTTATTATCTACATATCTATTGAATCTAGGCTTTAGACAAATTCATCCTATTAATCCCCAATAAATTCATTGTCAACAATTCATCACCATAACAAATTCATCTTGTGAAAAACTCATCGCAACAATAGTAAATTTTTCACAAGATCAATTTGTCATAACGATGAATTGTTAGAAGTGAATTTGTTGACACTGAATTTTCTTAAAGCAGAACCAACATATCCAATTGTATTAACATTCACACATTCTAGGTAGAGGTAGAAATTGTGCTACCCAAGGAACACTCGCTCGCTTCCCCTAAAGAGTAGATACCTTTTGTAATGTGGACTGCTAGATATTTCACCAACTCCTCTCTTACGCGTAATATTTTTAACGCGGGAGACTCGAACCTTAGACTAGTGTTGACGCAATTATCTTGTTAATGATTAATTAGTTGGCAATTATTTTGTGAATTGCCTAACAGTGTATAAATGGTGTCGATCTATATCAAACTGTTTGGAATAAATCTATTCCGTTCCATACTTCAGATTTTTCTGTTTTAGTACCGGCTATTATTTTTCTCCACTAGAACGGTGCCAATTTTCCTCATACACGCAACAGTCCACGTCTGCTGTGCTTTATCCACGTGGAAGCACGAGCTTGCCGACGTGGCATTGTCTGTGTGAAATTTGTGGCTGGAATTGCGCGAAGAGGTAAGCGAGAATGGCATCATATAATTAGGTGTTTTGTGTGCTGGTATTTTCGGGTCATGTATGTTAGAATGGATCTACTTCAGTCCTTACCGGTAATCAGGCGGTACTCCATATGCCCTTTGTTCTCCATTGATTTCGCCGCCAAGCCTCGCAGACACAATTTCATAGTTCGCTCTGCTAACAGAAAGGACTCTGCTTCCAACAGTGATGAGAGCAACGCAAGCAAAGGTATAATTCGAATTTTAGCTGAACTCTATTAGTCAATAGATTTTCTAATTTGACAGAGTGAGTTCAGTGCACCTTTGTTGATTTTTATGAACATGTTTCTTTTCCTCCTTGTTAAACCCAAATTAGGATTTGTGTCACATAGGATTGGTGCAGCTATGGATGTGCTTTGTAAAGGACACATCATATGGGCGTCTGTAAAATTTGTAAAGGAATTTGAATATCACAGTCCCAGCCGGATAGAAATATTCAGTCATTTAGGATTTTTTAATGAGATAAAAAAATTCACAGAGAGGGAGTATGCTAAGGGTATGGGAGCTTCCAAATCTATTTTGAAGGAGCATGGGTTTCATGAAAAAAAAAAAATGCTACAGGATTAATTAGAATCATTTCTTCAACAATAGTAGCCTCTATTTTTTAGTTTAAAATTTTAAGCAGGGTGGGGCTAGAAATTGCCACATCAACTTAGGCTTTTTTCTACCACTTGTCAAAAGTTTTTAAATTTCCACCAATTAATTTTCATTTTATTTTATATTTATTTATTTATTTTGTGGATTTGAGACCACCAACTTCCATATATTTAGGAGCTTAAACTTTTATGTTTAAACTAAACTACAAAATTTATGAGATCACCCACTTTAAAATAATCCTAAAACATCTCAGCAGCACCCACTGAATTTTTTTAGAAAGCCCTCTCCATGGGACCCCACCGTAACACATCATCAATTCACAAGTGCTTTTGTTGCTGATAACAACTCAGATTACCACTTTCTTGCAATTGTTATCTGTATAAAATTACATAGAGATGCTTTGAAGAAGAGTATTTATGCAGTAATATGCCTATATAAATAAATAGCTTTAAAATCTATGGTAAATAACTTTTACTTAACAAATAGTTAGAAAGGGCCTACAAGGTATCAGAGAGAAACTGCTAGAATTGTTGACATATAAGCATTAACTCCAAAGCCAACTTCTGACTTGTGGAGAGGATTTCTTTTAGCAAAAAGTATTGAAGCCCTAATTTTCTTTTTTAAATTCTGCATTTGTTGTCAAACTGTACAATTTGTTGATCAACCTGTACAGCTAGCTAGCTTGTAGCCTATGTGGTACAGTTTAAAACCCAAGAAATTACATGACAAAAACTATGTTTAGGTGAAGGTAAAGAGTGTTATGTTCACCTTTTTGGGTACTAAAGAGTTTCCTTGACTTTACCTTCTGTACCCAAATTTTTAGTAGTTTATTCAGGATCATACACCATAATTTGTGTCCCTTTTGAATCCCATTAGAAATTTCAATTGTATCTGTCCTCCTCAGGTCAACCTTCATCAATGCAACAAGTTTCTTGCCCCTGCAAATCAAAAGTGAGCAATAGCAGTTTGTTGTGGCATCTCCAAAGTCGAAAAGATTGGGAAGAGTTTATGCAAAGTCAGAAACTGGTGTCAGCAGCCTAATGAAGTCTTAAGTTGAAAAATACCTTTGAGGCAGCTTCACAGGGACATCTTGGTATCTCCATCCGCATCAAATCTATACTAGTTTACTTCAACAGCTGTTCATCTTATGAAGACGGTGATGAATATTGTGTTGTAAACAAAGCAAAGATTAGTAGTCAGTTTGGAACTTAATTTGGAAAACATAATGCATATAAAAGAGTTCACAGGCAGACATCATTTTATCTTTGAGAAAAAAATGAAATTGAGCCTGTCCAAAGCCCTATAAAAATATTCAGCCACATCAAGTTCATTACCACTGAGAGAAAAGATTATTTTTCAGATATATTTTTGTGGAGAAAAAGCTATTGTGAAGAGGAAGAATTCCATGAGAAGACCCATGTAAAGCTTGTTAAAATTTGAGGGTTCAAAGCATGCCTCTTCTGACTATGCAATTGATGAGCGTAGCCAGACTGGAGAAGTTATTGGTGCTAAAGCAGGAAGCAATAAAGGGTTACACAAATAAATGCTCCGTACAAGTGACGAAAAATAATCCCTGCTTATCATGCAGGATCCTGAAAAGTTTCCTTTACTTTTACTTTTTATATCCTAGTATGCAATGTGAACCCATTCCATCTTTAGCAGAAACCTCTCTTATAGTCACATGATTGCCCAAAGAAAGATGAAAAGTAAAATTTTAGTTCCTTGCTACCATGCCTCTAATTCTTTCTGAGCTTTCTTCTCTTTTCAATGAACCAATCTAAGGTACAGACCTTCATCCTACTTGGAATTGGCGACACGTGGTAGCTAAATGTGAAATGAGCATGTAATGAACGGGAAATGGTCCATGCAGCAAGGTAGGAACATGTGGGTAGCTGAGCTCATAAGTCAATATTACAGTTTCAAAAGTTAATATTTTCATATACCAATAGAAATAGCTTGGGAATGGCTTCAGATTATTTGAAACTGTCATTGTTCTTCATCCTAAGCAGTTTACAATATGCTAGTTCTCTAAATACTTGAAAGTAGATATCTATACAACTATACGTCAGTCCTTTTCCATTTTTCTGTCTTCACATTTTTAGACTCTTAATGAACATATATGGGATTAACTGCACTATTCTCTATTTGAGTGAAATTGTGTTACTTAATCTAAATTTAGAAGAAAAACTGTGAAAGCTGTCCAAATTGTAATTGAAAAGCAGTTTGATTTATAACTTTTTTGATGAAATACTTTGGTAGGGCACCCCAAAATATCTGTAGTAAAACAATTTAGTGCATGGTACCCTTATGAAAGATATACAGTAGACCTTATGGTAACAAACCAATTCTAAGACTCTTTCACAGATGTTATTGGATCATGAGCATTTTTTTTGATAAATTTAAAATATATATTATCAAATTCATGCACTAAAAACCGAAGTACAACATAACAATTGTTATTAGCATGATTATGGATTAAATGTGTTCTACAACTGATTAATATATTTACCATTAAGACTAATACAACTACTTGTTGTTGATAAACTAATCGCAGATAAAAGAAAAATAGATTGCAGAAAATTAAATTCAGAACAAAAAGAAGCAATAACACGAAGACACAAACTTATAGTGGTTCACCATAAAAATGGCTATGTCCACTTTTGAAGTAGGGGAATTTTATTATTCTCTGTTTTTGGATACACACATCATCATAGCTGATTACAGCAGCAAGATACAACAACAATAATAATGCCTTATCCGTAATAAACAATTACAAGTAGCATAGAATGCCAAGAGACATCACTTGGAGGGAAAAATAGCCAACGGATAAGGTGACTGTTTGGCTTCAACACCCAACAATCTCCCACTAGAAGTCCAACGTCTGCTGCAAACTCAGAGATATTCCCCCACTTCACCCCTATTGTCACATCTTGACAATGCTGAGAGAAGTCCTACAAAACTCGAACTTCTCCCGAGGTACTATTTTCGTCAAAGCATCTTCCGGATTGATCTTTGTGTCAATTTTCTCCACTTTTAGCTTACCTTCTTCAAGGACATTTCAAATTAAATGACAGCGCAACTCAATGTGTTTAGTCCGATTATGAAAGGCTGAGTTCTTGGCCAAGTGAATAGCACTGTTGCTATCACAAAAAAGAGTGAAAACATTCTGTTTGAAACCCAATTCTCCCGACAGTCGTTGCAACCAAATCATCTCCTTTGCACCTTCAATGAGTGCAATGTATTCAGCCTCAATAGTGGAGAGTGCAACCACTTGTTGCAACCGTGAAACCCAACTAATTGCTGCCCCGGAAAATATGAACACACATCCTGTTGTAGACCTCCATTTGTCCAAGTCTCCGGCCATATCAGAGTCAACAAAACCACACAGCTGTGCACTTGTACCTCCAAAACACAAAACATAGTTTGAAGTGCCTTTTAAATACCTTAGTATCCACTTCACTGCTTCCCAATGAGTCTTGCTTGGGTTGCTCATAAATCTACTCACTACTCCTTGCTTAAACCTGCATTAGAGAGCATGCTCCGAGCTCTCTCAAGAACTGTTCGATTCAACCTCTATGCTACACCATTTTCTTGAAGCGTGAATGGCACAACTTTAATGCGATGAATACCATTATCTGCACAGAATCCATCAAACTCTGAAGAATAAAACTCGCCCCCATTATCCGTTTTTAAACATTTAATCTTGTTCCCCATTTGATTTTCAACAATAGGTTTAAAAATCTTGAATTTGGTAAACACCTCTGATTTCCTATTGAGCATGTAAATCCATACTTTTCGTGTGCAATCATCAATAAATGTAACAAAATAATTAGCTCTTCCATATGAGGTTACCTCTGTGGGACTGAACACGTTGGAGTGCACAAGCTCTAAAGGCCTTGTCTTTTTGTCATGTCCGGTCTTCGAGAAGCTGATCCGCCTTTGTTTACCATATAGAAAATGCTCACATAAGTCCAAATCCACAGATTTTAAAGCCGGAAGATGATCCCTTTTGAGCAAGATTTCAAGCCCCTTCTTGCTCATGTGCCCGAGCCTTCTATGCCATAGTTCCGCTTCGCTGTCCGCAAGTGTCATCGCTGCTCCCACTTCAGCTGGACTATCTAGCACATATAATGTGCCCAATTTTCTGCCTCTTGCAACCACCAACGCTCCTTTGGTCACCTTCCATTTGTTTGGCTCAAAGGTGACTCTACATCCTTGAGCATCTAGCTGTCCCGCCGAAATCAAATTCCTTTTAGCTCTAGAACATGTCTTAAATTGTGTAACAGCCACTTGTTTCCATTTTTCAACTTTAACATTACATCACCTTTGCCAATAATTGTACATGCCTTGTTATCACCAAGATACACCTTACCGAATTTACCTTCTTGATAGTTTTGGAAAGCATCTCGACACGAGGTTGCTGTTTGCCTACGGAATGGGGTTCTAATCTTACGTACTACTGGCAAACTTGTAATATGCAGAACATTGGATAAAACAGTAAATGGAAAGATATCATATTAAAATGCCAGAACTTTATTCATTCTCAGAAAATATCATGTACAAGAGAGTATCACAATGCTTACAGTATAAACATCGGCAACAAAAACTCATTCATAATTCATCACATTCTCCCGACTATCCCAACCGACTACATATAACGCTCTGCGGTGGTTAGATAACCAACCGACACGACGCTTCATAACAACATTAACATAACATTAATCTGAACATGTTTTCCCGAAAGTACATGACATTACATGACATTATTATTCTTTACTAACTATTGTTTTATTTGACAATTGGCCGACTACGATCGAGGCCGACTACGGCCGACAACAAAGTAAAATATCCGACTAACATCATCCCCCCCAAAAAAGAAGTCGTCTTCTAGACGACATACATACAGCAAGATAAGATTACTGAGAAGTATGGGGGAAGGGAGTGCGTCCCTGGATGCACAGATGACGTCGGAGTGGTGGAAGAATGCTCTGCTCTCAGGCGCCTCAGCTCCTCCGTGCGTGTGCGAAGCTGCCGATCTGCCAGGATCTCCCTCTCCCTCGCCGCCTTTACCATCCGGGCTGCCTCCATTAGTTGGCTCTTTGCCTGCTTTGCTTCGGCCTTCTTGGCCGCCAATTCTACCTCTTTTGCAGCCAACTGGTCCTCCAATGCTCTCATTCTCTGCTGCCATGCTGCCTCTTTCTGCTGTGCCTCCTCCTCCAAGGCTGCCACCCGAGGCTCCAAGATGTCCAATCGGGCTCCCCTGTCACTGGCCAGCTGAGATTGTTCAGTCAAGTTATCCTGAATGCTCTTGATGGTCGCAGCAGACTCATCCTTGACCCGCTGAAGGAGTCTATAGGCATCCACTCGGCGAGATACTGCTACCTCGGTGGAAAACCTTTGGCGCTTCATCAGAAGAAAAACATCTCGGAAGGCAAGCTCGATGTAGTATAAACTCTCCAGGACGCCTGCATCCCGTCCTACTAGCCTCGGTGGCCGACCCCGCCAGGCTCTCATCATAGCAGGAGTCTCTCCTGCTGGCCACCCCTCGCCAAATATCCGTGCAAACTCCGCCTCACACCCCATCTGCACAAATCCCCGAATGCGGTGAACCTCCTGGCCTACCAGAGGCGATCGGCCAATCCTCAGGTCCCTGGAAACCTGTCCCACGCGGATCATCAATCTGCCCATGTGCTCGAGCTCCTCCACATATCGCTGTACCGTGCCTACTGGGTCCGACGGGTCCGGCTGTGACATTTCCACGACAAAGCCCTCTGTGGAAGCACCCTCCTCGTTCTCCTCATCATCAGAAGGTATACAATGTTCTGTCTCCTCTTGGGGCGGTTCCCCGACTACCGGCTGAGGCTCCTGAATGGCTGTCTCTGGTGCCTCTGCTATGCTCGCCTCCGGGTGTGCAAGTGTGTCTTCGCCGATCCTGGCCGTCTCACTCTGCTGGGTGTGAATGATCGGCCCCTCCTCGTCCCCTTGTCCCTCCGAGGGACTCTTCTCCTGCTGGTCTGGCTGCTCGGCCACGTCCAAGGTGAGGCCCACCGATCCCAACCAACTATCGATCTGTGCTACCCCGGGTGCTCCTGGGGCTGGAGTCGTCTCCTCAGTGGCCTCGGTCATTCCCCCAGCTCCTGCTGCCGAGGTTGCCACTCCTGTCGTTGCCGATGCTGACGGTGGTGTAAGAGAACAAACCACTGGCAGTATCTCAACCGAGGCATCAAAGTAAAATATCCGACTAACAGTTGCGTGAAAAGATGCACCAGAATCCAACACCCATGAATCCATTGTAGTTTCACCCATTGTCAAAACTAGAACACCGTCTTCTTTTTCATATGTAGTGTTCACTTTGCCGCCCTTTGCTTGATTTTGCACTTTTGTGTAAGACCAACAATTCTTCTTCGTATGGTCTTCTTTTCCGCAAAACCAGCAACCTCCATTTCTGCCCCTTGACATTGATCTTTTCACTGATTTTGATCTTCTTTTATTATTATTTCTGCCCCTTTCTTGGTTTCTATCTCTATTGCCAAAAATTAAGGCATCATCAGATGTGGTTCCTTGATTTTTCCCTCACATACCTTCACTGAGTAGAGTTGCAGCAATGTCATCAAACTTTAATTTTGTTTTCCCGAGTACAGAGGTGCCGATTGCCATGACAACACCTTCCCAACTATTCGGAAGAGAACACAGCAATAAAATAGCTTTAATTTCATTATCTAAATTTATACCCACCGAAATCAATTGGGTGATCAGCGTGTTGAATTCGTTCAAGTGATTTGATACAATTCCACCTTCCTTCATTTTCAGATTAAATAATTTTTTCGTGAGATACTCCTTGTTGGAAGCTAAAGCCATCTCGTACATGTCTGTCAATTTATCCCACAAATCTTTTGAAGTCTTCTCTGCTGTGACATTGAAAAGAACATTGCTGGACAGCGATAAGATAATTGTCGCTCTTGCTTTCTTTTCTAACCTTTTCCCAATCTTCATCTGACATCGCAGTTGGCTTCTTCACTTTTCCTTCCAACGCGAGTGAAAGATTGCCTATAATCAGCAAAGAATCCATCTGCACTTTCCACAATTCGAAGTTCTGCCCCACGAACTTCTCTATCTTCCATTTATTTGCTTCCTCCATTCCCGAAAATTATCACAATTTCTGAACAGCAATTGTGCCCAACTCTGATACCAATTGTTGATAAACTAATTGCAGATAAAAGAAAAATAGATTGCAGAAATTTAAATTCAGAACAAAAAGAAGCAATAACACGAAGACACGAATTTATAGTGGTTCACCATAAAAATGGCTATGTCCACTTTTGAAGCAGGGGAATTTTATTATTCTCTGTTTCTGGATACACACATCATCATAGCTGATTACAGCAGCTAGATACAACAACAATAATAATGCTTTACCTGTAATAAACAATTATAAGTAGCATAGAATGCCAAGAGACATCACTTGGAGGGAAAAATAGCCAACGGATAAGGTGACCGTTGGGCTTCAACACCCAACACTAGTTCATAACAAAAGAAGACGAGACACTACAAGCATCACAATTTTCAGAAGCATTGATAGCCCTCTTGGAAGACTCCACAATAGCTTCTAGATGCCAATGTCTTGCGTGGAGTACCCATAAGGTACTTGGCATAAATTTCATTCCCGTTTGAAGAATTTCTTATGAGATTTACCTTGTTTGGTGTCCACAGTGATTTGATTTTTCAAAGAGTTTGTTGCAATTATCGCCAGATATCATGAACATAATTTTCATTCACTTCTGATACCTACTCACATTAATTATGATTAATAAACTGCAGACAATTCTCCTCGACTCATATTTAGTTACTCAAACATAGTTACGTTGTGGGGAATTTATTGTAACAATTAAAAATGAGAAGTTCATAAGTTGGTTACTTTACTTTATGATTGAATAAAACTATAGCTGTGAACCGAAACTTGCATTGCAGGAAACAACCTTCTGTTTTACATTTCCTTAGGTGATCTTAAGGTGGAATATCCTAACGAACTATCCATGATTGCAACATTGCAACAAATCATTGGATGTTCCTGTTCCAGATTGGTTTCTTGCTTGGGAGTGGTTGAACAACTGTCTGGTGTTCCTAAGGTCAATCTTGCTTTAGAAATTGTCTCTAACAACATTAAACTTTATCTGTTCAAGAACATTCAAAAAAGGTATATTGTAGAACTCCTGTTTTTTTTGGCTTTATGAGCTCCTATCTTAGGCTTTAATTTTAAACCTAAGATTTGAATATTTATGGACATTGGACTATGAAACTCATGCTTCATGTGAACTTCTTTTCGACTGGAAACAATCGAATAATGCCTCTGCACATGGTTAAGTGTTAGTGAGTTCTCGAGTAAGACTGTTATCAGTTTAAAGCAGGAAGTCAAGCTTGTGGAGCATAAAAACTTGACTCTATACATGTAAATGGAAGAACAGAATTAGAGACCCACAAAATCCCACAATTTTTTTCCCCCTTTCTTAATTCATTAATCAACCAACTTTTAAGTTGGGTATTGAATGTGAATGCTTCTGGTAAAAACCTATGTGAGTTTTTCTATCAATGTTTTGGATCACAATCCATGATACATCATCAAGATGACAAAAAACTTGGCAATCCAATAAGGGGAGAACTCAACTTGGATGCTTTTCAACATGGAATCGAGATATTATGTCATGAAAATTGTTCTTGCACAACCTAGTCAATGAGAACAGTGTTATAAAACTATGGATGCACTGTGCAAGGAGAAAATGGCAAATTTCCCTTTGACCAAGGCAAGTATGCACAATCATGATGATGGGTTGCTAACTTAAAACAACCTATCATTTCATTTGTTAGGAATTAACCAAGTGATGAAGAGCTATGCTCTGCTTTGGAGAGCTACTTTGTACCATATACAGTTAGAATGTTAAGTGTCTCTTTGAGTTCAAAGAGATGAAGATGAAAATGCAGTAATGTCAAGTATCTTTTTGAGTTCAAAGAGATGAATATGAAAATGCAGGAGTGAAAATTGTCCTTATGTTAGTATCAACCAGGATATCTAGTGCTTTCTTGAGAATAGATTGACATGTGCCTGAAAAATAATTTCTGGTTTATGATGGACAAACTGTCTAGCATGTGAAAATCGAAATACAAGAGTATTTTGAGCTTCTATAATGATGAGTTCATTTATACAGAAGTGAATTGATCACACAAGTACCTAGCTTGTTAGAGGCGTGTGGTAGTTATTTTATTTCCATACTTTCTCATTGTGATGTTTAGTATCTTACACTTCTACATTACTCTTACAGGTGAGAATTTATCTACTGACTGGGATAAGGCTTGGTCTAACTTCAGGAAGCAAAAGAAGAAGAAATTATTTTCCAATTTTGATATGCAAAAGTATGTAACCCGTGACCCAAGGCCTTCAGATTATCCACTTTCAGAGGAGATAGATCCTTTCCGAAAAACTGAAAGATCGGTATTGGATGTTTGGACAAATCCAAAGTTCAATGTAGTAGGATTTAGCATTGTAGTTGGCCTACTTATTTTTTACACTGTTGTTAAGTAAGTATACATCAAAATAGTTTGATGCTGTGGAATAATTATGGTTGTAAAGGAGTATCAAAATTTGCTACAATTTTATGCAAGAACAGTGAATTTTCTGAGAATGCAAATGTCAATGTCATACTATCTCTCTTTCTCACTACATTGTTGTGCTTAAAATGTATTCATTATTTAGAGGACATTGTTAGGATTTGAAAATTTTATGATAATTGGTTTGATGATTCAATTTCCCCAACTCAGTTACAGTTGCCAACCTAAATCACGACCAAAATATAACAGGGGCATTCAGAAGTCATCTCTAACCCATGACCAAATTTAAGAGTATAACATTATCCGGAAGAGTCATCTCATACTAGCACACAATAGAAAGTCACTCATAATTTGAAATTTGATATGATTAGCCTGGCACCAAACATATAGTGCCTGTCACAAGTGCAGCTTGGCTTTGGAGGAATGCCCTCGATTTGGTGCCATAATGTCATTTACAATCATCTCAATCATGACTGGGCCTTACCTTTAGGGTTCTGGAAAGCTAATCCCTGCATTGTTAGGGTGTTGCTCCTAAATCTAAAGGGAAAGTCTTCAGAGGTATTGCTAATGCTCCTTTTGTTATTAGAATAACAGATCCGGTGAGGTTGATTCAGAGAGGAATATTTGAGGGATGTTTAAGATGAACTGCAGACATCTTTAGTGGTTCCAGAGTAAGTTGAAATAAGTATTTTTATTAGTAAAACTCTGCTGAAGTGTTTCACAAAATATTTTCCATTCTTTAAAGTGGATCATATAAACATGCTCCATTAGCAGTCTTTATGATATATTGGAAATTGCAACATAGGAGAGCAAAGGCATATTTTGAATGCAGCTAATGGCCCACTTCATGAATCTATTCACCGTTTTTTGTATTTTGGGAAAAACTTGTATTTATAAATAATTTTTTTACAAGCCTTTTACATACCCCAAAACAGTAGTAGATCTACTATCACATCTCTACCAGGCAGACGAAAATTTAACAAAAATTCATGAAGCTTCTAGGTCAGATGTTTGTCAACACGACAGACAACTGTAAACAACTTAGGCACTCATTTCAGAAACTAGAATCATAGATAGTTCTAAACTGATATTAAAACAGAACCGGGCCAAAAAGATAAAAACCTTCTTATCATGCAGAGCACTGGGGGTTATCCCAAATCTCCCAGCCTCTGGTAGGTTCTGGGTGTGGAGTAAGGTTCTAACCTAAAGCAGCAGTAGAATTTTCAGGCTCCTGAGACGTTATGCTTACAAGAGATGGGAAGAACAAGGTAAAGGAACTGTTTATCATTCCATGGCCTAGAATGCTGAGACCGAGAGTGCCAAAGGAGAGGTTGGGTGCCACTGTCAAGGCAAATCCAAGCAGATCTGCCAAGGTCTTGAATCTGTTCCACATAGAACACCCAGGAGGATTGTCCGGTGGCACTAGACTGACAACATAAGGTATATATAACTAATTAATCTTGCAAGAGTTGTAGATCCATAACCACCCTATTGGTTGGGTCTTAAATCTGGAAAAGCAAACTGGAAAGAACAACTAGTTTGTTATTGATTGAAAGGTCACATGTTTTTGCATTTGAAGTGAAAACAATTGCAGCATTTATTTCTTTCCATAAATGAAATAAAATGTTAGTTTTATAATATTCCAGGCTTTTGCTATATTAGTAAGCTACTATGCCAAATCCTAACAAAGTGCGAAGGAAAACAAACTTTCCTTGGGCTTAATCTAGGCTAATCCAATAGAATGGATACACATAAGAATATTAACTTAGATTAGTTAATATATTAACCTAGAGTAATTAATGATGATATGTGGCTGTATGTAATTTTGAATTAAATTCTATGCTAAGAAATTAAATGTGAAGTGGATAGGGGTACTTTAAATGATGACTGAAGAATGAATGACCTTCTAGAATCTGAATTGATTGTTTCTGGTGAAGGGTATTGCTCTGTCTAAGTAATGCCCCAAATTCTGCATGAGGCATGTGCTCTGACTGGGATTGAATCCACAAGTTCATGTCTTTTCTACGTCTGGATCTGTCTTTCTACCACATGGATTTGATCTCTGTAAATTTGTACTCTTTTTCTCTAATTTGCTGAATTCGCATCTGTTTGCTCTGCAATTTGGATTGGCAGTATTATAAGTACCTTTGGAGGGTTGCTAGAATTGCTAGGTTTCGTGTTCTCCTCGGTCAACCCTTGGAAAATGATTGGCTTTGTGGTCATGCCAATGATTGAAGACAACAAGCTTCAGCTGTGCAAATGTTACTAGGATTAATATACATATTCTAATTCTTTAATGCACCAATTGGGACTGTTCCTGCTGATTGCTTTTTAGGATGACAGAGGATGTTCAAATGTGAGAGGATATGAAATAAATGCAGATGAATGCCTTTAAATACCAAGACAAAGTAACAATTTGCAAAATTGTGTTGAGTTAGCTCACAACAGTTAATGGAATGGGCAGGAGTTGGCTACATTTGAATTTGAATTTTGGAAATTTGGGGGTTAGATCTCCAAGCAAGAGATTGATCTTGCACTTGTAGAAATGGCCTAGGATGATGCAATAGTTAAATATATGCAAATGTTTGATCATGGATGGGGTTATAAATGTAAGTAGTGTGGTGAATGTGCAAATGTGGATAAAATGCAAATAAAATTATGGGAATGTGTATATGAAGATAGAGAATGGCTAGGGAAATGAGCCCAACTTAGTATACAATTGTGTATTTATTGATATGTAATTATATTAAGAACTTCTCTCAAAATAGGTACAAACTTAAATGGGAAATGAAATGGTTATGCAAATTGTGCCATTGCATTTTTCTCCCACTTTGAGGTGCATGTGAATTCTAGAATGATGACATATCTCAAAGTATATAGCACTCACAAACATGCATGTAAACTAAACATTCTGACATAAAAAGATATGTTGGGGGACTATGGAATATGCATAGGGGCTAGATACCCCTCCAATTTTATGTCCATCCTTTGGTATGTGTACTCCATGGTGGGCTACAAAAATATGCGATGAGTAGCTTTTGCCTCATGAGTAAAAATGAAAACAATTGGAAGTTGAATTTTACTATCAGCTATCATAAGCAATGAAAAGAGAAGGAAAGAGGGCGAGAAAGGTTATACATAAAATGGTAATGCTTTGCCTCACTTGGTTATCATGGGATGATATGGTGCATGAGGTCCTGAAATACCATGTGATAAAGATCCATCTAGGCATTCTTATGAGTGTTTATGTAGCAACAATTGTCACCTAAAAGCTAAATCATAGGAATGTTGGTGACAATATATGCCCTGCTACACTTGGTTAAATCCATAAGAGGCAAGGAATTGTAGGAGACGGATAAAAAATATATGAAATATAAATGTAATTGTAAGCTAAGAATGTAAATCATGTACAACAATAAATATATAAATGAATAGTGTGTACCCAACAAGGGAAAATGCAAATGGTAAATGCCATGGATATATGTGTGATAACAAATTGGAGAATCCTAGGAAAGCATCATAATAAGCATAGAAATGTGTAAAAACCATAAAATGGGGAGTAACAAGGAAACATAAGAAAGCAACCATCATGGTAAGGGCTATAACATCATGAGTGGAGAGAAAAAGCCAATGAGTCATATGGATGCAAAAACATATCGTGGAAGAAAAAATAGGTAAGACATCAACACAAGTGGGAAATAAAAGCATTGGTAGTGTGTAGGTGTGAAGAGAGTGTAAACAAACATAGGAAGAAAATATGTGAAGCAAATGGTCCCCTTCCTACAACATTTTGAAATGCCCAAATTTGAAAAATACAAGGGAAGAGGATACCCCCATGATCACATCAAAGAATTTTTCATGGCATGTCAAGAAGTGGCTTATAGTGATAACTACCTTTGAGGATACCCCCATGATCACATCAAAGAATTTTTCATGGCATGCCAAGAAGTGGCTTATAGTGATAACTATCTCCTTCGCCTCTTTTCTAGCAATTTGGGTGGACAAGGTTTGGAGTGGTTAATATATCTCCCTCATGGATTGGTTTTTAAGTTCACACATCTATCAGAAAAAATTGTCACACTTTTCTTGTAATATCAAGCATGAAGTCACTATGTTAGACCTTTGCAATATAAAACAATGCAATATGGAGAGTTTCACTACCTATTTACAAAGATGGAGGGGACTTGTAAGCCACCTTCTTTGTCCTATGCTTGGAAAATAATTGGTCAACATCTTTTCCCAAAAATTAAACCAAGAAATGTACATCCACTTGAAAATTCATTGTGCATCCACATTTAATGAAATCATCGAGAAATGGGTTACTATTGAGAATTCCCTTATAGCCAAAGGTCTTGTCAAGATCTATAAAGAAAAAAATGATAAATCTAATGACAAACCACACTTTCTGGAAGAGAACAAAAGTGTTATAAGTGATGGTGTCACTGATACTAACCATGTCTAAGTGGTTAGTAAAACCAGTATAAATTAAACTACTACTAAACCTTGTGACAATAATCCCATCTCTATCCCCTGAGGATAGCCCAAACAAAGCACCCAAAGTAATCCAAAAAAATCACCTCTTGGAGAACCTTTAGATGTCATGTTTTGAAAGCTTTTTCAAGCTAATCTCATCACATTCCCCATGACCCAACCATTTGATGAGTCTAAACCCAAACCTTCTTGGTATAAAGTCAGTGAATATTTTGTTTACCATAAAATCAAGGGGTACTCCATAGTTAAGTGTATGAATTTAAGAGCTACATCTAATACCTCATTGATCAAGGTGATTTTGAGATAGGAGTAAAGTCCTCACCAAATGATCAATTGAGAATATATCAGGAATCATTTCCTAAGCACTCTCAAGGTCCTTCCACTCCATCTAATCCAGCTAATAACCAAGAGAACTAAACAAATAATGTTCATTACAATAGTGTTCCTTTCAATTATAGCAATGTTGTCAGATGCATCACACAAGTAACTTCGCAAGTTGCAATGGTTAAAATAAATTCCAAAGATATCGAGTGTGTAGTCACCACTAGACGTTGTAGAGTCACCATTCTTAGGCCATCTAATGCATCCTCTCAAGCTACTCAATACAGACTCTTGGACCACATTGGGAAGACTCTAACATCAATATCCATCCTAGCACTTCTTAATACATCTCCTATCCATAGAGAAATACTCAAGAAGGCATTATAGGAATCACAAGTCAACAACAACACTTACCCTACCCAATTCTAAGCACTCGTAGGTTATTTATCCTCCACTTATCAAATTTATTCTAGCCAAAATGATATTTTTCCCTTAGATCCATATCATAACAAAGCCCTCCATGTAGATTTTTTTATATCCAAACATGAGGTCAAGTGAATCTTGCTAGATAATGGTTCTTCCTTGAACTTATGTACATTGAAATTTATCAAACAAGTGGGATACTCAACATTTGATTTGGAGCCTCAGGTAATCACCATCAAGTCCTATGATAATGTAAAAAGAGATTCATAAGGCACTATTTGTTTAGCCATTCAAGTGGGCTTGACACTACAATACACAATGTGCCATGTCATTGATCTTGGGCTTCCTTCCAATCTCCTTTCTCAACCATCCATGGTTACATGCCATGCAAGCTGTTCCTTCCACATATCATCAGTGCCTCAAATTTCCCCATAATGGCATTGAAGTCACCATATATACGGATCCACATCCTTTTGAGTATTATTGCTCATTGGACTCCACATATAATTGCTACCACTATTTCCCAAGCACACATGTTGTACCTCCCAAAACAACATCATTGCCATCAACATCTTACATCGATCCCAACACACTTTTCTCTTCACCCACACCATCCACTACACCCAATTCCATTGAATCCAAGGCCAATATCACTGATAAAGGGTGTGGGGAATATACATTGAATGGAGCTTTCCATGTGGGTTTGATGCTTCTCTCTCCACATTCCTACTATTATCCCAACTAACAAAAATATTCCAATATGCCTAGTATCAAAGCATATGGATATAATGTCTTCCAGTTACCTAGCACTCTTGATGAAGAATATATTGAGCAGACATAAATTAGTGGCTCTGAAGATATAGATATTTATGATACTCATCTTGAGTATTTTCAAAAGAAATTTCCCATTCCATTTCATGTACGTTAGAATATACATTAAAAAGGAAAAGGATTGGATATTAATGAAAAAGGAATTCTTGAGCCTATATCTCCTCCTACTAATGAAGACAATCAAACACTTGGATATTCTTATTCATAAGTGCCTCCTACAATATCATTAAATGCCTCTTGTGATGTTGAGGAAAATTCCAATGATGTAGACAATATTGATAATATAGCTTCCTTTGGTGATTTGGATATCTATCCTCTTTTCACCAATCTTCTCATCCTCACCATCAATCTCCCACTTCAATACCCTAGCCTCATCAATTGGGATCAACAAGGATCACCATCACTTGGTGTACTTGAGAGCGATGCAACACTCTTGCCATTCATGGACTTACATGATGAGATTCTTGCTAGTATTTCTACACCAAGATTTTTCTACAAGCTAAATAAAGGGGCCTATTTTGGGGAAGACAAGTCCCTTAGTCAAAAAAGTTAAAAAAAATTCAAAGGGTCCCCTAGTGGAAACCACTTAGAGAAACTTTTAGACCTAGAAAAACTCAAAATAAAGTACATATCTTATGGTGAAAACATCCTTGAGGCATCTGAAGATGAGGAATTCCCATTTCCCCTCATGGGAATGTAGAGAAGGCAATGATCTACTATCCTAATTGAAGAGACAAAAGACATCAATTTAGGCACCAAATTAGAACCAAAGATCACATATGTGGCCACTAGTTTGTCGAGTGAAGAATACCAAATTTTTTTAGATATTCTGCACAAAGCATCTAAAAAATTTGCATGGTCATATGTGTATATGCCTAGTTTAGATCCATATCTAGTGTTCCATCATCTTGCGGTGCATCTTAATGCTAAACCTATCAAGAATAAACCTGCAAGATGCATCCACAAATATCACTTTTGGTTAAGAAAGGGATAGAATAACTATTGGAGGTAGTTTTCATTCGACCAATCAACTATCCTAAATGGGTGTCCAATGTTGTTCTAGTTTCTAAGAAAACTAGGGGCATCTATATTTGTATTGAATTTAGAGATCTTAATAAAGTATGTCCCAAATATAACTTTCCATTGCTCAACATTGACATCATTCTTGACCTTACAAATGGTCATGCTATGTTTTCCCTCATGTATATTTTATAAAGCTATAATCAGATGCACATAGCAAATGAAGATCAACATAAAAATGTGTTCACTACTCCATGGGGTACCTTTTGCTATCAATTGATGCCGCCCTTTGGTCTTAAAAAGTAGGGGCTATTTACCAAAGAGTAACATTGATTATATTACATGATCTCATTCATATCATCCTTGAGGATTATGTTGGTGATCTTCTTGGTAAGTCTAAGAAGAGAGAGGCTTATGCAAACATCCTTTAATGAATCTTTGATCACCTTTCTCATTATCAGTTGAGGCTCAATCCAAAAAAGTGTGTCTTTGGTGTCACTTCTGGTATGCTATTGGGCTTTATTGTTTCCTAGAAAGGAATTGGAGTTGATCTTTCCAACGTTAAAGAAATTCTTGATATGCCCCCATTGAGGATATCAAAATAGTTGAGGAGTCTCCAAGGGATATATGGAATCAACTCCAATGATCATGCCCCCAATCCGAGGAAAACCTCTACTTCTTTATATTTCAGCTACATCAGTTGCAATGGGGGCACTCCTAGCTCAACATGATGAGAATGGAAAAGAGAGATTAGTGTATTATATCAATTGCACCTTGGTTGGGTATGATCTTAAATACACTACAATTAAAAAATCATGCTTGGTTTTATCTTTAGTTTACAAAAACTTAGACACTATATGCTAAGCCATCAAGTTAAACTCATTTTCAAGGTCAATCCTCTTAAATAACTCCTTTCTAGAACAACTCTTACAGGTTGTATGGATAAGTGGGGTATGTTGCTAAGTGATTTTGATATTGAGTATTTGGACCACAAAGAAATCAAGGGACAAGTAATTATAGATCAACTTGCTAAGGCTCCACTCCTAGACACTTTCCTTTAATAACAAAATTTATAGATGAGTCTAGATCTTCATGGTTCATGAGTATCCTATATGGAAGCTATATTTTTATGGGTTATACACACAATGTCATTAAGGGGTAAGTATCCTCTTCATCACCCTAAGGTGATTTCATTCCTAAGGCTTCTAGGTTGGCATTCCCATGCATAAAAAATATAGAAGAATATAAAGCCTTAATCATAGGATTAAAGATGGTCATTCAATGGAACATTTCCCACCTATAGGTCTATAGAGATTCTCAAATTGTGATTAAACATGTCAACAATGAGTACCAAAATAAAGATGAAAATATTGTCCCCTACAAAAGGATGGTCAATAGCTTCAAATAATATTTCACTCAGATACAGTTTGCAAAAGTACTATGCCTTAACAACAAAACAACTAATTTAATGGCCACTATTAGATCCTTGGTTGACATGCCTACTCATAGTCACATGTGTGAGTTCTTGGTTGAGTAAATTATAATTCTAGCTTATGGCATCCCAAATATGGATATAGTGTGTGAGATTGTTGGTCTTGAATCACCATGATACCATGATATTTATACATAACTCCATGATCAAACCCTTCCGCCAGACTTAACACACAATCAATACAAATCCTTCATCCAATAATCCTCCCATTACATTATCCTGGGAGATACCTTATATCATAGATGCTATTATGGTTTGTTATTACAATGTTTAAATGTAGTAAAATCACACCTTGCATTATGATGCGGGAGCATCCGAGCTCACAAGAAATCCTACAATACACACACACACATTTCTTTTCATGCTTAATTTTTGCATTTTGGTGTCGGTTGGAGCTTAAAGAGAATATTTTGGAGCATTTGAAGGATAAATTATTCATTTACCAATACTTGGATTTTCATTTCAATAATTAGAGGCAAATGGTGTGTTTAATGTGATTTTAAAATTATTGTATTATATAATTTCAAGGCTTGAACGGTTTAAGGGGTCCATTGGCATGTTAGAGAGAACTTGAAAATCAGACTTAATATTCATTTTATCAATTTGGATACCTATAGAAGTTTTCATAAGGCAAGTGACCTTTGACATTCCATTCTTGTATTTGAGACTTCATTATAAATTAGAAAAAATTATGAAGTCTTTCTTCATGCATTGGTTATGTTTGTAAAGATAGACCATTATTACTAATATATCAATTATATTTTTGGTTTTTGAAGGTTCTTGTTTTAAATTATAAATCTGAAAATTAATTATCTTAAATAATCCATTAAGGTTTTTAAAAAAATATTGGAATTGCAGCATGACTATCCATTTCATAAGAGATTCCAAGGAATAGAAAAAAGAAGATTGTTTCTAATGATAAGTCCAATAATTTATCCTAAGGTGATGGTGATGTATTTTTCATGGTTTTGGCTACATATGCATCAAATGGTACATTATTTATAGAATCTAGTTCCCCTTCCCACATGACCTCACATTAGGGCTAGTTCTTGAACTTAAAGAATATGAGTGGGAAGGTGTACCTTGGATATGAATCTCGTCTTAATGTTGTTGGCTATGGAAGAGTCCTAATTCATTTCTATGATGGACAAGTGAATGGGATCAAGGTTATACTTCATCTCCCTATTTTATAATAGAATCTATTTTTTTGTAAGTAAACTTAATGATTTTGTTGTGTAGGTTATTTTCTTGATTAGAGGGTGTAACATGGTGATGGGGGTTATGGTGCTTACTAAAGATGTCTTTGTAGGAATTCTATTTTAATTGGATGCATTCATAGTCTAGTATAATAGCTCTTCTATTTTTTAACTAAATATATCTATGAAATTGAAACATAAAAATGTGGTTACCATAAGTTTAATTCCCAAAACCTAAGGTCTTATTCCAACATTTCTAGGTTTTCATTAGGATGCAAATCAACAAGGTGCATAGATTGAATTATAACCTCCAAGGTGAGTTAATCAGACTTGGATCTGCATCTTTTTGGGTCTTAGGAATGAATTGGAAATTATTTGAAATGATTGCCCTAATTAAAATCTATGACCTAATATGATGGATGCAAAATCTCGAAGATAAATAGTGATTTGCAAGTGAATCTAGAAAGTGCAAACTAATGTGTACTTGTCACTGAAAGTTGAGCCTAAGTGTTGTAGTGGGGCTAGGTCACCCCTGGGTGAATGGGTCCTCGATGAGGGGTCCTAAAACTAGTTTTGCAATCCTTGGGCGCTAGATTTGAGCTCCTAATTTTATGTTGTAAACTTGTCGAAATGTCGTCAGTAAATTTTGTAGGTGAGTTTTTGTGGCTTGACAACTTGGATGACAACAAATGCAACAATTAACAATTTTCCTTCAATCTTCTTTTGATCCTTTCCAAACCTACAACATACACATTCAAAGAGGGAGAAAATGTTGTGCCATATAGGCACTTTCCTCAGTCAAACCTCATGTAAGTGCTTCCACTTCCGCAATGGCAATGTCAATGATAAAACCTTAATGGAAAGGAAGGAAATGATGAATGGAAAAAATGTTGCAACTCACCACCCTTCAATGGCTTCCTTGAAGGATTGAATTCATACACATCTCTTCAAGTATTTGGATCTTACTTTTCTTGAATTCTTGAATGATTGAATGCTTTGGAGACCTACAACAAGGGTTAGCCTTCACAAAACATTCAAGTTACATGAAAACACACATAAACTCACATAGAATTTGACATGATGTTGGATCTTGAATTGCTGTAATAATTATCTGAAATGCTGCTCTTGAATTTCTCTTGATCAAAATATTTTCACTTAATGCTTGTCCCCTTTTTCCAAATGATAAAAGGACTAGCTATTTATAGGTGTTTATCCAATTTCTCAAAAATTAGACTCCAAAAGCTAACACTTCATATTTGAATTTTGGATGTTAAAATTCTACCAACAACATATTTAAATTTGGGTCCTGACTAAGGAGGGGGACCCATTCACCCATGGGTGAATGGGTCCTAGCCCAAATTTCTAGGACACTCAAAGTCGGGGATAATTTAATGATTGGATGAATTTTTTCAATGCTTGTCCTTTAAAAAATAGTAAAAATAGGCATTGGAATGCATAATTTGGAAAATTAGAAGCTTAATTAAGTCCAATAAATGAAGACAAAACATAATGTGAAATCGCTAAGGTATACATTTTTTTACACTACATTTAGCCCCTACTTTAGTGAGAGTATGAACTTACACTCATACTCACACTAAAGTAGAGAAATATGTGTCAAGAGGAGTTCAATGGTCCAAATGTTGAAGAGATAGGATGGCTAAGGATCAAGGGAGATGACCAAGCCCCTAGGATCGAGATACCATGGAAAACCAACATAAGCACAAAGGAACACACATGTATGATATGCAACAAGACAAGATACACAAACATACAATGTCAAAGTAAATGCAAGAAAAAAGAGAACAAAAAGGGGTATGGTCTAACAAGATGTATTATGCTAGTGGCCATACAAAAGAGGAAGACACACAAACTAGTGATGACCATTTTTCACTAGGTGAGCTCCCAAAACATGTAGCAAAATGAGAAACACACACTAGGTCTACAAGGTGTGCCCATAACCATACCAAGAGTTATACTCCCTGATAACCTTGATAAAGTGCTACAAAAATGATAAAAAATGCTATGCCAATGCTACACTAAGTTCAATCCCTATAAACAAAGTGAAGACAAGAAAATATCAAATGTCAAATGTCAATGAATCGCTAAATTCAACCCTTGTGAACAAAGTGAAGAAAAATAATGCTGATGTATGCCACCACTTTACAGAAATTGCAAAACACTATGTTGTGAGAAATTACTTTAAAGTAGAAAAATTATAAATGTCATGCAACAAAAGATCATAAGAGCTTATTTGGAGATCCCTATGCCCATGATATGTTTCCAAATAAACTACATCATGATAAGGGGTTTCCCCTAGAATGCAATTCCATACATAATTTAAAAAGGTACATTGAGGGATACACAAATTTGGGGTCAGTATGTCTTTGCTATAGATATAATATAGTTTGGAACTGACATCATTCCACAAATAGTCATGGAACAACGAACACAAAAGATGAATGAAACATCTAGAGAGAGGACAAAAAGACTAGCTTCTAGGTTATATAAAGCATAGGGTTCACCAACTCAACTTGCCATGCACTTGGCATAAATCAGGTTCATGAAAACAAAATACTCTTCCTTTAAGGCAATTTCAACTACTCAATCTTGAGCAATAAGGTTCCAACCCACACCAACTAACTCTAAACCTTACCAAACTTGGAAAATGCATCCAATAAGTTTATAACAACCTACCAAACACTGTTCAACCACCCAATAGCTTAGGAACAACACTTTAGGGTCAGTTACCTCACAATGGCCTTCTAGGCTTGTAGGTTTCCCTTAAGGAACAACATATCATATTTTTTGACACACAACACTTATCGGGAAATTTTTCACATTTTCAGATACCCTTTTCAGAGTTACAATATATATCAAATTTGTAGCATAGGTTCATTTGTAAAGTTTTTCTCAAAATAAGACTTCCCCGTGGCAAGAAGGCCTAATTAGGCTAGTTCCAATAGGGGTTTATTGAATCTCTTAACTCTAGGGCTTAAAACTCTCATCCAAAACTTCAAACACTTCATTTATGACCTGCACATGCTTTATCAACCGACTCCCATGGGTTTCCACTTGCTTTTCTCAAAACCCTAACATCTAGCCTCTTCATATGCTCAAAATCAAGACTATGACAGCCTAGGGCATCAACAAAAAAACCATCAAACCTTAATATTCATCCCTGCCACTTGGAAATATTTAATAACATGTTAAAACAGACCTCCAAACCCAAAAATTATGAGTTTCTACTGGTTCAAATGAGAGTTATGCAATTTTAAATGCTTACTGCCCCCTAGTTCAGAATTTTAACCCTCTTACAAAGAATTCAACATATCTTTCAAACTACTTGATGAAATCAAATGAAACAAATTGCATAATGAAGTAGACTTAGAAAAAATTCATATCCAACCATGGAGAAGTGGGTTACAATATGTACATGGCCATACAATGGCTTGCAAAAAGAGAAAATGTTGGAAATGCACAAAAATTAGCTTTGTTTCTTATTCAATCCTTCCATAAAACCACACTTTTGCCTTTATAACACTGCAAATGGCCTTTTCAAAGGATTTACAACTTCCCAAATATGAGAAACTACTTCAAATACCTTTTAAACTCCCTATGACCCTTCATATTCCTCTTTTGTTTGCCCTTTTTGCACTTTTTGTAACTTTTACATTGACATTTTTTACTTTGTTTTGACAACTTTTGCAATATTTGAAAAATGAACTTAAAAGGACTCCCTAGGACCCATAACATCATAAATGTGGCCTCTTGGGCCTTATTACATCATTAGGACATCAACCTTAAACTAAAAATCTAAATTTTCCTCATGGAGGCATGAACTCTATCAGGTGCTCCTGCACCATACTCCCGACCAAATGAATTTCCAAGCCCTCTTGGATTGAGGGTAATGAATGGTCTTTATCTTTAAATGCTTCTCCTTGCATGCTATGCTCCTTGAAATGGCTCCCCATTGTCTTCATCTTCACTTTTGGCTTTAGTTGGTCTATGCCAACTTGTCTCCACTTTGTCTTGTCTCTTTGAATATGCTCCTTCATGCTCTAATGTGTTACAATCTCTGTCTCAACTCTTTTTCCTTCTTCTTCCATCTGATACATCTTTACCATTGGTTTGTTCCTCATCAAAAGTGTTATCACAAAAAGGAAGTGATATATTGTCTCTACAATACCATCATGCATCTTCAACTCATTTTGTGTCTTCATGAGGGATTCACCATTTCCCTCCAAAATCTGATCCTTCACCTCTGCTACAATGCAATCTTCATGTTTGGGGATGGCTGCAACCTCTATCTTCCTTTCTTTCTCTTCATATTCTTCTTATTTCTTGGCTTGCTCATCCTCTATCAAAGGTTCTATCATCTGCATTTCTGATTGTAATGCCTTCATGTGTCTTCTTTTTTTTTTGTGCCGTAGAAAAGTGGTCCATTGTCATTTTCATGGCCTTTTAGGTCTTGTTTCATGGTGTTGGATCTATGTTTCTCTAATTCTATGTTTTATCATGGCTTGAACATGCTTATTTAGGTACTAAAACTCAAATAACGATGTCTTGTGAAGGTGTTGTGAAGTGTTGTAAGACATTTCTACATTCTTCTTAGACTCTAGTTAATACAATTTACCTAAAAATCACCTTTTCACACATCAACAAGTCCTATATTGAAGTGTTGTAAAGCCTTGTAACAAGCATTCATGTTTTCTAGGCAGAATCTCCTTATTTACACCTTTCACATGCTTTATTTTGTCTCTTTATGCCCTCATATGATTAATTAAGTGTATTTTCGCATATAATCCCGAAAAACAACATTGAACACAACATTATTTTCAACACTTGTTTTTAGGTCCTAGGTGGGACCCATTTTCCATGGGTGGTGAATGAGTCCCCCTTGGCCCCAAATTCAAAATATTTCAAATTTCTTTTTGGGATTTTATTCAAAATTACTTGATGTCGGCCTGTGATGAGGTATGAATGGATAGTAAGGCACAAGAATTGTATGAATAAGTGTTTTCCATCTCATTTTAAACCCTAATTCATCAAATTCACTTATCCACATATACATTCAAACATTCAAGCATCTTACATCATCAATTGAAGCAACTATTAAAGCACTTTGAAGTAGCCATTGACATTACTTCAAACTTACAAGATCAAAGATTTGGTGAGTTAATAACATTTACATGTTGTTAGTTTACACTTTGCATTTCACTTATTTCTATTGGGCTTGATTACCAAAGTGGGGTTTGACCAAGGAAAACCCCTATTTGCTAACCCTCCAACATTTTCCCCCTTTGCATGTGTCTTTCCAACCTTTGTTTTGTAGATTTGACAGGTTTAAAGGTGTTAAAAAGTGGAAATCAAGTCAACTAGGTTCTTCAAGTCAACATATCATTATTTCATGCTTGTTGAGTGTTTTCTGTCCGTTTCCTGCAGAACTAACTTCGACAACCCGACATTCGGACATTCCCAAATCTGGTGTTGCAGAGCTGTTGTCTAATTCTCCATAAATCTAGGAGTGGACTAATTCACCACCCTTAGTGAATGAGTTCCACCTGAAACCTGAAAAATCTGTATTTTTTCAGATCTTAGATCTCGACTGTCAGAAATCAGTTCTCGACACTTTTTCATTAGTAGGAGGATTGATTCACCACCTTGGGTGAATGAGTCCCATTGTGAAAATCCAATAAAATTCATCAGCATTCCAGACACTCGAGACAACTCATATTTCATCCAAGTGCACTATGATTTCATCCATCTCTTTCTATTCTGCATATTTCTTTCAATTTTCTCCATTTTCATAGTAGTTTGCATATCACAATGTGTTTTCAAACATAGCCTAAATTGCACTTTTGCATTCATTTTATTTCATTTCAATTAGTCAATTGCATTTAGTTAAGATCATTTATATCATGTCACATTACATACATCCTAATTTGAGTGTTACATAAGCATTTTGGAACCTAAATCTCTCTCTTTCTAGGTGAAAAATCTTAAGAAGAGAGCAAGCATCTTGGGTCCCAAAATCCGTCACATTTTGGTGAACCCGACTTTTGAATACTTTAAAACTTTTGATTGCATTTCACATCTTGCATCCTAGTTTTCATTTGCATTAGCATTCAATTAGGACATTGATTTGTTATTGCATTAGTGAAACATTCATTTAGTTTTCATTTTTGCATTCAAATTCATTGAAAACATTAAAAATCTGCATTTTGCATTTGAACTTGCATTCTATAGACCATTTAAATCATTCTCAAACTTCTGAAAAAAAATAAAAAAATTGCATCCTGGGACTCATTCGCCACCTAGGGTGAATTAGTCCCTCTGCACTTTTTAGATAGTAGTTTTGTATTTTTTCTGGCATTTTCTTGCATTTCTATTTTCCTTCTTTGCATCTTTGTTACAGTTAGCATATTTTCTATTATTTTCATTTCAAATTCTTAGATTAGCTTGCATTTCTATCCACCCTTCCTTTGTGGTACTTGCATGAGTGTTTGGTTCCCCGTTGATAATACTTTAGTGAGAAGAAGTTCTAGACTCATGGCATCTCGCGATGGCATTTTCATTGTGGACCTTGGGATCTCACAAGATCCTACTCCTGGTATGGATAATGGTGCATTAGGCCCTAAAAATACCACTTCCATGCCTTCACCTTTCCATCCTATGCACGTTGACAATCAAAACAAATCCCTCCTGCAAGAAAAGGTCATTAATATTCATGAGGACTTTGCACATTTACAACAAGATTTGTCACTTGAAAACATTTCCACCACTGCTATCCTTGCTATTGAGAACCTTCATTGCTTAATTGAGAGTGATGATGGCTTGCAAGTGTTGAAACAAATTTTTGAAATTTACAATAAACATGCCTCTTAAAATACCCAATCCATAAACATTCATGTAAGCCAAGGAGCACCTCAAGTTCCTCCTCCTTCAACTATAGCTTCTATACCCACTCACACCAATCCGCAAGTCCACACAACTATGCATCAACCTAATTATGTGGCTACTTCTTTCCTGATTTCTACTAGCATTTCTACTTCTTTTGTGGCATCACAAGTCCCTTCCACCACTTTCACACCCCCTAGCATTCCTTTCACCTCCCCTAACATCACTTACACTCCATCACCATTTTCCCTTCCACCTCAACCCAATTATCCTGATCCTTTTATTACACAAATCCTTAACACTGTTTCATCCATGCAACACCAACTTTCCACCATTAGTCAAGGTCAAGCCACTCCACCCACATATCTTGTCCGCAGCAACCCCTTATCATTAGAAATCTTACGTTCCCCGATGTGACAAGGGATAGAAATGCCAAGGTTTGAGAATATGGAGGAAAAGGAGACCCTATCAACCATGTCAATACTTATACTGCTTTGTGTAGTGACTTTGTCCTTGATGATAAAATTTTGGAAATTTTTTTTCCAAGGAATTTGAAAGATACTGCTTTAGAATGGTTTTCCAACTTGCCCAATCATTCCATCCATTCATTTAATGAATTGGTGGAAGCTTTCATTTGTCACTTCCAAGTGCACATGACACCTAAAAAGATAATGGCAAACCTTATGAGATGTAGACAAAACACAGATGAAAAAGTGACAAATTTCATTTCCTGTTATCAATCTTTATACGCTCAAGTTGATGTCAAAATTCTAGATGCGCATCTGCAGAAGATTTTTATTGAGAATTTGCACACCAATCTTCAAGATAAACTTACCATGATGAAATTCCCTTCATTCATGCATTTATGTACAACCTTATGCGAATATCAAAATTTGGTTTCAAATTGTGAGTCAAAATCTACTTCTAGCCGAGTTGACAAACTTGAACATAACAATCCAAACCAACACAACACACAAAACTTCTGCAAACCTAACCAAGGCTTTTTAAAGTTTAATACACCTCATCCACCCCAACTGCAACCAACTCAACAAGTTCAAAGTTCAATGGCCACTACTAAAACAACCACGCCTTATTCTTATGGTGATTCGAATAGACACTTCACCATACAATGAACCAATTAATTCAAAAATGAATGCTCACCTTACCACTTGTTCGACCACTTGATTCCAATCAACCCTTACCACCTAGCTTTAAACCTAATGCTTATTGCTATTTTCATCATCAAAATGGACACGACACCAAACATTGCAAGCATCTTAAACATTTAGTTCAAGATCTCATTGATTCAGGTGAAATGACCATTATGGGTTTTAATGATCAAGGCAATAAGTATGTTGCACCCCCTAACCAAAATTTGCAAATCTTCACCAACCCTATGCCTAAACACACTGCCTTGTTCATCAAGGCTAGTGAAACTTCAAAGCCTGATGTAATGACTGTTGATACACACAACAAACAACCTGATACACCTCCTCTTGTTACCCAAGATGATCCTATGGAAATGGTGGCTGCGATAGACGTTATCCCTCGAAAGGGACAAACCTCTAAATCTATTAATATCACCTTTTCTACTAAAGATATATTACAAAAAATTCCTGATGGTCCTCTCTACATAGCTGGTAGAATTTATGATAAGCCCACTAATGGGATATTAATAGATCACACTTGTGGCAAGAATGTGATCACAATTTTTTTTCTTGTATTACATGAACTATATCAAGATGATTATAATAAACCGACTGCATGGTTCAAGAAACATACTAGTTTTGCATTCCCTACGATTGGATCAATCGAACTCCCTTTGCAAATAGGACCTCAAACTTTGGACATAAAATTTTCAATTATTCTACAATCTGACCAATTTCGTTTGACACTAGGCTACCCTTGGCTTCACTCAATGAAAGCGGTCCCATTAGTCATTCATAAGTGCTTGAAGTTTCCACATGGCAATGAGGTATTCACCGTACACCATAGTGGCTTTAATCCTTTATCTTCCAAAGGTAAATTTTCATTAGAAGCCTTTTGGCCTAAACCCATGGAACCTATCACTCCTTGTAAGGACTTCTTTTACATTGCTTATCAAAATTTTAAAGCCAAAAAGATTTCCAAATTATCCCTTTGTAACACATCTCCGTCCACCTCTACTCATCCCATCCTTGATGAAACCATGATTACACTGAAATCTAATATTGAACAAACCATCAAACCTTCTGAACAATCTCCTCTTGACACTTCCCAACCATCATTTAAATGACCAAGAGAAAATGAAATAATTCCTTCCTTACCTCCTCGTATCAAGCAAGTATATAAAGTGAAAGAGAAAGTGGTTGATCCATCCTCTTCGGTTTCTCCTACTCTTCCCCATTCAAAAGTAGAATAACCTATCATGACTCAATTCACTCTTACACCTCAACAAATTCAATACAAAATTAAACAAAACCATGGTTCTCAAGAACATCGGTGTCGCTGTTGTCTGCTGGATCATCAATCTCATATGGAAGACGATTAAGAAAATCAACCTTCGTCATTGAAAGAAGTGCTGGGTGACCACCTTCCCTCTCCTGACTGACCACATGAAATTTAAACCCCACAATTGTAACAAAACAAACCCATTCAACAACCAACACTCTTGATACATCCATCCTTAGAAATCACCCTTTGTCCTCCCGTCGTTATTAATCTTGATGTTGACGATGATGATGTGATGATTGCTAACATAGATGAAGAAGTACATAATGATTTGAACTCTTTATTTTCATCTACAATGAGCTTAAATGATAAATATTCTCCGCCAAGTGAAGAACCTGGTACAACTCCTAGTTTGACACTTGTGATTCCTCCTTTAAACAGTTAATCACCTTCAAATTACACTGAACATGATTGGGAGGCAGATGACTTGCATTTGCCTAGCTAGCCTTTTTTTTCTTTTCCTTGACCTTTATTTTCTTTTTCTTTTTCATGTGTGTATCGTGTTCCCCCATATCATGCGTTTGATATTCCCTCTCTTCGTACACTTCTTTTATTCATATCTCTCTTCTTCTATATGGCGTACCTTGTCTTCTTTTTCATTTTTGTTTTTTTTTTCCTTTTGGGGATGACGCAAAGCGTAGAGATGCCCTATGTATTTTCCATGTTGACCCAAATGGTCCTTGTCTTTTTCATTTTTGTTTTGTGTTTTCCTTTTGGGGATGACACAAAGCGTAGAGATGCCCCATGTCTCTTCCATGTTGACCCAAATGATCATTTTTTTCTTTTTCTTTTATCTTTTCTTGTGTTTTCCTTTTGGGGATGACACAAGGTATTGAGACCGAAATTTATCCTTCATGTTGACCCAAAATCTTTTTCATTTTCCTTTCTTTTTCTTTTCGATTGTGTTTTCCTTTTGGGGACGATGAAAAGCGTTGAGACTGCAATCTCTCTTCCATGTTGACTCAAAATGGACTTTCTTTTCCTTTGTTTTTTCTCTCTTTGTGTCTGGTGTAATCTAATTCTAAGGGTTGCTTGTACTACCTTCTAGGAGACTTTCCACTATCTCCTGCTTGGAACCTGCTACCAAGGGTTCCTTTTGAGCTTAAAAGACTGCTCTAATCCTGTTCCAACTCTTCTTAGAGAGCTTTCAACATTGTACTTTACCCTTGCAGATTCAACACCTCTTGTAATTTGAATGCTCTTCTTTGGACTTAGAAGGATCTAAGTGCCCTGTTCTCCATCTGACTTGAACTTCTTGTGGGGGAGCTAGAGATACTAGTTTCTTGCATTTCACCTCCAAATGGATGCATCTTGCCTGGGGTTCAAACTTCAAATCACCCGCTTTTGTGAACTTGCCTTGGACAGGCCTAACTCTCCACTAGCCTTTACTAGTCGATTTTTGGATTTTTGCTCTCCAACTTGACACATAACCTATCAAACAAAGGACATTTCCAAGTACCCTTTTCTGAGCTTTAAATCTTGCATTTGGGTTTCAGACCTCTACTGTTCTGTATAGCTGATTCCTGAGATCTTGGAGAGGAGGGATAATTGCCCTATTTTCTAGGGTTTTGCTGTTCACTTGTTGCTTTCTCACTCAAGAGAATTGTTCATGCCTTCATATCTTTGGTGTCCTTGTGTTTAAGCATATTCCACCTAGAAGTGTACTTTCTCCGTACAAATGTACCTTCCCCTGCCTTGGTTCTTTGATTCTCAATCCCAATTCCCTAACCGGGCAGTCCTAGCTCGCCTAGGGTTTGGGATTAAAACTCATCGCTTGACTCCTTGCCACTCCTATCTCTAAATATGTACAATAGGTTGGCTCCTCTCCCATATTCAACTAATCTCAGGGGAACCCCGGGGTCAGTGTTTATGGGAGAACCATTTGAAGTTACACTACTCAAAACAGAAATACAACTCCCTACTTCCTAATCTTTGAAATAGAAACAACAACTCAACCCCAAAACACCTTGAATACCAGAAAGATCTTACTTAAATCTATCTGATGAACACAAACAATGAGAAATCTGTATTCACAATGCCCTATTTAATCACTGTTCCTCAAGATGCGCGGGCAGAAATAGAAATACAGTCTTTAACTATTCCTAACAGTCCAAATCTTAACTACTATGCATATGTTCTTAGTCTATGAACTATTTACAAAGAAAGGAGGTTAGAACATGTTAAGAAAACTCTGTTCAACAACCAAGTCGATGCATTTAACACATAAGATCACACTATTCTAAAAACACACGGGGTTTTCAATGAACATAGAAAACATAGAAAACTGCTCACTGTCCTTTACTCCACATAACAAAAATTTTATTACAATGATCTCTGACTGCTTACTACGAGCCAATACCTCAATCTTGGAGTCTTTTTTTCCTCATTCAAGGGGAGATTGCTCACCTCCATATCCCTGATTTCAAGGGAATCCAAACTAATTGAATTGCATGCAACCTAACAATGTTGCCATGCACTTTGCAATATTCTTGCAACCTTGCCATTATCCTTCTTTTTAGGATCTCCCACTCATTAACCTCAAGCTAACAACCCCTCAATTGACCTTTAGCATCTTCCAACAATGAGAATGTGGCTATAACACATTTGATGCATCATACCTTCTAACATAACTGTCCAAATCTTAATAAAGCAGAATTTAACAACATTAACCAACAATGATTAACTAAGATGGTTTAGTCCTAATGACTAACTCATCCACACCAACAAGACCTCTAAGATCAAAACAAACATAAAGAAATCCTGATTTGTCCAAGATCAGGTACAAGCCAAAATTTGTTTTCAAACCAAAATGGAGGTCAGCCTAGGTGCTCCTGCACCAGTGTCATTCTTCCAGTTCTATGTGTATTTGGGGAATGATGACAATTCTGCACTCTTTCATATCACAATATTGTAATAACATGCATACTGACCCCAAATCCATAGATCCCTTATGTGTTTGGTGTACTTTCTTTTCTAGGGGGCAACTCCCTTTCTTTATTTTTCCTTGACATGACACAACCTACCCTCGAAACATATGACTTGGCATAGAGCTTTCCAGGTTGGCTCTCCTGTCTTGTTTTCTTTTTTTCCTTTTCTTTTCTTCTCTACTTTCAAGTAATTGCTCATAGAACGATGTGTAGCAATTCCTTTAAAGTGGGGGGCATAATTACCATTATTTCATTGTGCATTCATGCTTCTTACTGTAAGCCTTGTCGTTTGTGTGATGTGTTTGTCACTTTGTGGATGACATTGGGTGCATGATGTCTTTCATAAGCGTGATCTATCTTAGCATATTACATTCCTCTTTGTGGTTTGATGCGACACACTGCATCCCCTAAGTTGTGAATATACTATTCTTTGATTGGTCCTCTTTTGGAGACATCAGAAATAATGTTCCCTAAGTGATTGACCTTGTATAAACTGAACAAGACTCCTTTGAAAAATCTTTCACATTACATTTATTGCATTCTCATTCGATGACCTTGCATAACACAACTTGCATTCCTGTGGTGCCATCCTATTTTTGTCTCATGAAGTTTAAACTGGCATTTTCTTTGGCTTTGTGGTGCCTTGTTAAAGTTATCAAGCAGTATAGCTTTAGCATGGTTGAGTGGGAAGCCCAACTAGCGACATGAATTTTCCCCATAGCCACTTTTGTGTTTTGAGTGCATACCAACTAGCATATGTATCTTACTTTTTGGGCTTTCTCACCTCGCGGACAACTAGTTCCATGGCCTCAGAGTGAGTAAACATTCTCTTTTTCAAAACAATTATCATAGATCTCTTTTCACAACTAGTTGGATTGATGATCGAAGCTTCATTCAATTCATTTCAACACTTGTGTATTCCTTTGTCCTTATGCTTAGTTTTCCATGGGATCTTCATCCTAGGGGCTTGATCATTCCTCTTGATCATTGTATTCCATCTTGCTAGTGTAAGTGCATTTGAACCCTCCCCTCGATGTTCATGGCTACTTTAGTGTGAATTTGAAGCAAGTTCATCCTCTCACTAAAGTGGGGGCTAAATGTGTCATAGAAAAATGGTCCCTTGTCATTTTGATGGCCTTTTAGGTTTTGTTTCATGGTGTTGGATCTATGTTGCTCTAATTCTATGCTATATCATGGCTTGAAAATGCTTATTTAGGTACTAAAACTCAAAGAACATCTTGTGAAGGTGTTGTGAAGTGTTTTAAGACATTTCTACATTCTTCTAGACTCTAGTTAATACAATTTACCTAAAAATACCTTTTTACACATCAACAAGTCCTATATTGAAGTGTTGTAAAGTCTTGTAACAAGCCTTCATGCTTTCTAGGCACAATCTCCTTATTTACACCTTTCTCATGCTTTATTTTGTCTCTTTATGCCATCATATGCTTAATTAAGTGTATTTTTTCATATTATCTCGACAAACAACATTAAACACAACATTATTTCTAACAATTTTTTTAGGTCCTAGGTGGGACCCATTCACCATGGGTGGCGAATGAGTCCCCCTTGGCCCCAAATTCAAAATATTTCAAATTTCCTTTCAGAATTTTATTCAAAATTACTTGATGTCCACTTGTGATGAGGTATGAATAGATAGTAAGGCACAAGAATTGTATAAATAAGTGTTTTCCATCTCATTTTAAACCCTAATTCATCAAATTCACTTATCCACATATACATTCAAGCATTCAAGCATCTTACATCATCAATTGAAGCAACTATTGAAGCACTTTGAAGCAACCATTGACATTACTTCAAACTTACAAGATCAAGGATTTGGTGAGTTAATGGCATTTGCATATTGTTAGTTTACACTTCCTTTGCATTTCACATATTTCTATTGGGTTTGATTACCAAAGTGGGGTTTGACCAAGGAAAACCCCTATTTGCTAACCCTCCAACATTTTTCCCCTTTGCATGTGTCTTTGCAGCCTTTGTTTTGTAGATTTGAAAAATTTAAAGGTGTTGAAAAGTGGAAATCAAGTCAACTAGGTTCTTCAAGTCAACATATCATTATTTCATGCTTGTTGAGTGTTTTATGTTTGTTTCCTATAGAACTGACTTTGACAACCCGACATTCAGACATTCCCAAATCTGGTGTTGCAGAGTTGCTGTCTGATTTTCCAAAAATCTAGGAGTGGAATAATTGACCACCCTTAGTGAATGAGTCCCACCCGAGACTTGAAAATCTATATTTTGTCAGATCTCAAATCCCGACTGTCAGAAATTAGTTCCTGACACTTTTTCATCAATAGGAGGACTGATTCGCCACCTTGGGCGAATGAGTCCCATTGTGAAAAACTAGTAAAATTCATTAGCATTCCAGACACTCCAGAAAACTCATATTTCATCCAAGTGCACTCTGATTTCATCCATCTCTTTCTGCTCTACATATTTCTTTCAATTTTCTCCATTTTCATAGTAGTTTGCATATCACAATGTGTTTTCAAACATAGCCTAAATTGCACTTTTGCATTCATTTTAATTCATTTCAATTAGTCAATTGCATTTAGTTAAGATCATTTATATCATGTCACATTGAATACATCCTAATTTGAGTGTTATATAAGCATTTTGGAACCTAAATCTCTCTCTTTCTAGGTGAAAGATATTAGGAAGAGAGCAAGCATCTTGGGTCCCAAAATCTGTCACATTTGTATCAGCATTTGAATAGGCCATACAACTCTTCTCTTCTTAATTGTCAAATTCCAACTTGTGGATTTCCTACACAATTGTTCCATCTCAGCCTTAATTTTTTCTCTCATCACTTTGAATTCCTCTAATTCTTGCCTCAATTCTCTAATCTTTTGATCCATCTTCATTTGCTTTGTCTTTTCCTCTTTTCTCTTCCTCTCTTCTTGTTTCTTCTTCCTCTGTGAATCCTCATCCTGCAAACATCTTCTCAACAAATCCATCTTCTCTTCAAGCAAGACCCTTTAACCTTGCTTCCAATTTGTCTTTGTCTCATGTAGGTCTCTTCTCTTTTCCTCTACCTAGTCTTTTGGCAATCAGGTTCTCTCTTCAACCTGCACAAAAACTCAACACACAAACACCAAACTCTTTGCCTAGACCTTCTAATATTTGATACCAATTGATGTAGAGCATAGGGTTCACCAAATCAACTTTCCATGCACTTGGGATAAATAAGGTTCATGAAAACAAAATACTCTTCCTTTGAGGCAATTTCAACTACTCAATCTTGAGCAATAAGGTTCCAACCCATACCAAATAACTCTAAACCTTACCAAACTTGGAAAATGCATCCAATAGGTTTATAACAACCTACCAAACATTTTTCAACCACCCAATAGCTTAGGAACAAAACTTTAGGGCCAGTTACCTCACAATGGCCTTCCATGCTTATAGATTTCCCTTAAGGAACAACATATCACATTTTTTGACACACAACACTTATCAGGACTATTTTCACATTTTCAGATACCCTTTTTAGAGTTACAAAACAGATCAATTTTTTCGCATAGGTTCCTTCGTAAATTTTTTCTCAAAATAAGGTTGTCTCGTGGCAAGAAGGCCTAATTAGGCTAGTTCCAATAGAGGTTTATTGAATCTCTTAACTCTAGGGCTTAAACCTCTCATCCAAAACTTCAAAAAATTCATTTATGACCTGAACATGCTTTATCAACTAAATCCCATTGGTTTCCACTTGCTTTTCTCAAAACCCTAGCATCTAGCCTCTTCATATGCTCAAAATCAAGACTGTAATAGTCTGGGGCATCAACAAAAAAACCATCAAACCTTAATATTCATCCCTTCCACTTGGAAATATTTAATAACATGTTAAAACATACCTCCAAACCAAAAATCATGAGTTTCTACTAGTTCAAATGAGAGTTATGCAATTTTAAATGCTTATTGCCCCCTAGTTCAAAATTTTAACCTTCTTACAAAGAATTCAACATATCTTTCAAACTACTTGATGAAATCAAATGAAACAAATTGTATAATGAAGTAGAATTATAAAAAAATCATATCCAACCATGGAGGAGTGGGTTACAGTCTGTACATGGCTACACAATGGCCTGCAAATAGAGAAAATGTTGGAAATGCATAAAAATCAGCTTTGTTTCTTATTCAATCCTTTCTTAAAACCACACTTCTGCCTTTACAACAATGGAAATGGACTTTTTAAAGGATTTAAAATTTCCCCAATATGAGAAAATACTTCAAATACCTTTTAAACTCCCTGTGACCCTTCATATTCCTCTTTTGTTTTCCCTTTTTGCACTTTTTGTAACTTTTACATTGGCAAATTTTTACATTGTTTTGACAACTTTTTCAATATTTGAAAAATGAACTTAAAATGACTCCCTAGGACCCATAACATCATAAATGTGACCTCTTGGGCCTTATTACATCATTAGGAAATCAACCTTAAACAAAAAATCTAAAGTTGCCTCATGGAGGCATGAACTATATCAGGTGCTCCTACACCACTAGGTCAACATGGAAGAGACATAAATGTCTCAACACTTTGCATCAAGCCCAAAAGGAAAACATAAGAAAAAAAAAATATAAAGTTTACAACATATAGAATAATGAATATACAAATAGAAGAATGTCATAATAGGTTCATTTCCTTTGTATCCTTGTGCCAACAAAGCAACAAGGTCATCCAAAGAAAAATCACAAACATAAAGACACATCAAGCATCACAATATGGGAGATCACATTACATGCAAGAAAACACAAATAACACATGAAAAAACATAAAGTATTACATCACATATGAGCCGACCTAGAGTAGGTCATCTGTATCCCAATCTTGCTCATCATATAAGGAAAGTAGACAACTAGCTAAGGGGACTACAACAAGTGTTGTACTAGAAGCATCATTAGGTTCAACACATGGTGGGTCACTCTCATTAGGAGGATCATCACAGTTTCCCCCATATAACTTCATAGAAGTGGAAAATAACAAGTTCAACTCATTATGCACTTCTTCATCAATTTTGGCAATCTCATCATCATCATCCAAATTGGTCACGATATGAGGTTTTATGATTATTGCATTTGAATTTTCTTGTTTCTTCTCTTGTTTTGGTGAAAGTTGGATTTCTTCGTGAGTTGTCTACATAGGTGTTAGTTTATTATTTTCTTCCAATTGGAAAGCAATAGCATGACGTCTACACCTATTCTCTTTAGCACTTTGGTTTCTTTTTGCACAATTTTCAAGTTGTGATGGGGTAGGAGAGGGTTTAACAACCATTAGTCTCTTTTCTTCCCTTAGGGGAGGAACTAAACAAACCCGTGAGGGTTGGGAAACCACAGTCTCTTTAGGTCTATAGACTTGTTTTATTTTTTGACCTGTAGAAAAGGGGTCATCTTACCTTCGTTACTGTAGACACATAAAAATGACCTAGGCCTGCAAGCTCTATTTTACCACTTTCATCCTAGCATAATTATGTCATTTTAATTATGTCCTTGGTCCACATTCAACTATTAATTAAATAATTCATAATTATTTAATTAATTCATGTCTGTTTATTCTTCATGATTATTAAATAAATAATTTTTATTTATTTATTCGATACTTCTCTAATGGTCTATTATCTTCTTACAATTAAATAAATTTCTTAATTTATTTAATTCCTTATGTCTTCCTGATTATTAAATAAATGAATTTTATTTATTTATTTAGTATGTCACTAATTCTCATAATTAAATAGATTTACTAATTTATTTAATTATTGGTCACAATAGCTAAATTAAATAATTATCTTTAATTATTTAATTTCCTTATTTGACATTTCCCTCATTTTAAATAAAATTAATTATTTAAAATGACCTCACATGCTAGCTAACTGCCACTTCTTTTTAGTAAATAATTTGAAAATTGATTATTTACTCACACAAAATCCATATTTTGAATTTATTTAATTCAAAATGGTAATTCTTCTTCCAAAAATCAAGTAATTGAGCAAATTCTTGATTTTTCAAATTTGCTTTTCAGTTCAACCTTTCCTCTTGATTTTTGAATCTTACAAATCAAGCAGTCTTTATCTTCTTGATTTTCAAAAATATTTATCTTTTTGACTAATTATCACATTTATTTTCGACCACCAATTTGATTTTATCAAATGACATCTTGACCACTCATTTAATAATTTTTCCCTAACCCTGATTAGGGATTGTTACATGAAATCTCATCCACTGATTTTATTCTTTATTAGCTTTCAATCTCGTCCACTCGTCCAAAATTGCATTTTCTATAAAATGCCAATTTTGCTCACATTTTGGGACCACTTCGTTATTTTGACGTATTTACGCTTAGATTTTACTCGCATATTTGGTATTTGGCTTATTTACTTTGATTATTTACTCATATGCATAGTCATTTGTTATAGTCATAGGCATAGTCAATTTGTCATAGACATTTTGTCATCAAATCCTTCAAAACTTGCAAAGGGCTTGGTCACAATCATTTGCTCACACACACAAATCTGAGGGCAACAATCACAATTGCTGCAAGCTAGAAGGTGCTATGGAAATGAATTATGGAAGCAATGAGTGACAGGTATAAATGTTTTAATTTGTTTAAGATTTCAATGTATTTCATAGTTTCTTTGGGTTTTGATTAATCTAATCTGCTAACCTACCTAAAAATAACCCATTGATACAGTTACTTGGAAGAGTTTTTTGCTCAATCATAGGTTCGTCAATGATGGGTTGGGGAGAAGGAACAACCATGGACCTATTAGACTCAAGAATATTGCTAAGAGATGATTCTACTATGCATTTTTCCTTGAAATTTTGGTATGACTTGAAAAATAAATCTTCACAAGGCTTTATAGGTTCCATAGGTTCAGGCCAGAAGAAATCCAATGAAAAATTCCCATGGGAAGAAAAAGAATTGAATCCACTATGGTGCCTTGTAAATATCTCATTTTCAAAGGGGAACTTTATGCACTTGTGAATAATCGATGGGACAAGATTCATGGAGTGTAACCATGGTCCGATGATGGGATGATGGAGAATGAGACATATTATTGCTTTGGTCCAACTTTTAATGGAAGAGTGATCAAACACATCATAGGGCGAGCAACACCATTATGTTTTTTTATCTATACTTTTGATTGTTCATAAGAATCTTGATAAATTTCATGCACAAACAAGAATTCCTTAGTGATCACATTCTCTACACACACGGGATCAATGAGTATCCAAGTGTAGGATTAATCATTAATGAGTCTGACGATAGAGAGAACCATCAGGTGCATGTATAGATGCATCAATATGTGTAAAAGAAATGTTAGGTAACAAAGTGGTTTGGCCCTTATGAGGTTGAATTCCTATGAGAGTGACCATGTCATGTAGATCATCCTGATTATCACTCTTATCATCATCATTATCATCATTCATATCCTCAATCTTATCAACATTCATCACATCATTCTTGATTTCACTAGCTTTCACAAAGTTAGTTGAATGATTTGGCATCAGGTTGGTCAAAATTTGCAAATTTTTGTTAGGTGGGGAAACTAACTTATTTCTTGTCATTAACACCTCCCAACTAGATATGATTGGAATTGATGAGGTCTTGTACTTGATGTTTAAGACATACGAATCGTTCTATGTCATGTCCACTTTGTCGATGATATTGGAAAAAAGGCATTTTGATTATACTTCGGAGGTAAGGGTTTGGTTGTGTCTATAGATTTGATCGAAGGTAAAACAAATTAGGTTCTTACTCAAAATTTGCAATGTGACTGAATTTAGGGAATCGGGTAATGGAGTAAATTGCCAATCCCTAGGTCTAAATTGGTATTGGGTAGAGCTTATGGCAACAACTTGAGGTTCAAAATGGTTTGCTTAGGATGGATTTATCTTTATAAAGTTCTTGTTTTTCTTCTTAAATTGTTGATAATTATTGTGATGCGTAGGCTCAAACTTCTCAGTATGTTTTGATGAAGATTACTCTTCATGCTTATTAATTGAATTTCGTTAATCATGAAGTGCCATGCACAAACTTATAAAGGATGGAAATTTTTGTAATATGATATTTTCTCTTATGTCCTTTCCCAAGTTGTCAATGAACATTCTTTGGATTTTTGCATCAGGGAGAGTTAGATTGACTTGTGATAGTATCAACTAATAGCGGCTTATGAAATCTATAACTTTTTCACCTTGTCTTTGTTTGCATCACATTAAATCAGTTATATTGATCTTGGAACCAATGTGCACTTGGAAATGGTTGAGGAAAGCATCAACAAGCTCAGTAAATAAGTGAATTGAGTTATTCGATAATGAAAAAAACCACTTCAAGGCCATGTTCTTTAGTGACCTAGGAAATTTTTTTGCCAAGAGCTTATCTTTAGGTGATCCCACAATAGTGGATTACACTTTTTGGCCAAACTTGACATCGAAATGAACATTTTGAACTAAATCTTCACTTTCAGACACCTATAGCTGCTAAACCATGAGGAATTTGAAGATGCAAACTAGTGATTTGTGACATTTTTTCTATAGATTCTAAAAATATATATTTTTAAAATTTTGGAATCAAATTACATTTCTTTTTCCATCTCCTTTGATAACTATTTTTTAATAGTAAACACCATTTTTAAAGAGTGATGTGTACTATAAACCACATAACTTTTTTTCTATGAAGGATAAAATTCTTTTTTTTTTATAATTTAGATTTTTAACTACAATAACTAGAGGATGCATTTAGTTTCATAAATGTTTTATTGAATATTTTTTTAATTAATTTTTGAATTAAAACCAATTACAATTTAGACATAGGTGTACTATAAAGATCATAACTTTATTTGTATGTATCAAAATTCAATTTTTCTTTTTTGTTGGAATAAGGACATCAATACCTAGAGGACACATATTTTTTAGATTTTCTTTTTCTCTATTTTCCTATTTTTTCATATGTGTGAAACAAATACCTTGATTTTCATTGAAAAACATACATTCACAAGAAATAAAAAATAAATATAATAATCAAATTAAATATATTTGAAATTATACTTTTTGGGAAGCTTATAATAAGAACTACATACTTGATAAACATAAATTTTAAATGAATTCATTTGATCCCCTAAAAGGTAAATCAAAAGTGGTCTTTTATTGGCATTTTGATAGGTGTAGAGGAGACTCCATTACATGTATGGTTTAAAACTAGTAGGGTTCTATACAAGGGGGTTTGATCAAACCCTCTTTAATTGAAATCCTTTAAATGGAACCTTTGAAGGCTTAAATAATTATATTTTCTAAAAATATGTGAAATCTTCAACAAAAATCAAGATGTCCCACAATGTAACCCATTATTGTGGCAGTACCCCTTCATAAATGAAGTCATACATAAGGATTTGTATGCTGATATATGGTTGAAAGGGTCTTCTTTACCATTGTATTTCTCAAAGTAGGGAACCTTTATATTTTGTGACATTTGTTCGTTCAATATCTTCAATGAAAATGGGTTTCTTTTGACATATTGTGATGGTTTTCCATTTCGAGCTTGGTTCAATGTTGATACTTTTTTTTTGAATGGATGTTATATTTTGCAAGATTTGGTTTATGACAAAATCACTACTTTCCATGTTTTGGGAATGAAGTGAATGTGGTGGAAGTGTATATGTGTTGGGTGGACTACTATATTGCAAGTTTGTGAAGGGTGATGGGTTTGGAGATATGATGTTTGAGTTGACAAAGCTATAAGGTTTCCTAATTGAAAAACCAAAATTTGGAGCTATAATGTTGCTTGGATGCATTGCTGTGGTAAGAGTTGGATTTTCATATGTGGGAATAAAGGCTATAGTTGTAGGGAGAGAAAATTGAATTTCTCCTTGACTTTGAGTATACCCCAATCAACTAGCCATTGTAGGTACATGATTGTCTATGATGTAGGATAGAATACACATTACCTCTAATACTTGAGCATCATCAAGCAATTTCCTCATGCTATCTATCATAGGGACTATTGTGTCAGACATATATTCCATGCTGACAGAGTCTTGAATTCTTTCTAAGGATTTGTCCAATTGTTTCAATTTCTCTTTAGGGACATGAGCCACCATGGTTTCAACATTAGTGATAGTGGTTGATGGTAAGGTCATGGAAATTGTGGCATTAGGAATGGAGTCCAAAATGGGTTGAGTATTGAAAACACTTGTTGTGAAAGGGTTGGAGGACTCAAGATCCACAATAAATGTACCAACAGTGTGGGATGCCATGAGTCTCGAACTACATCTCACTAATGTATTGGAAATAAGACACCAGGTTGTGAAACTCATGAAAGTTTCACAACACCAAAAGTGTACCCAAGATGAACACCAAATTGTTAAATATGTACAACAAACACTCAGAAACAAAAAGCAACAAGTAGAAGCATGCATGAACCATAGTAATAGAGGTCTCAAAAAAAAATTGTTTGGCCAAGACAAGTAGGATGGGGTTT
>VDFB02115264.1:0-39921 GCA_007258455.2 Sequoia sempervirens | reverse complement strand
AATATGTCATATGCAAAACCCTAGTAGCTGGAGTAATGAATACAGTGCCAAAGAGGATAGTGTGTTGGGGCCGATTTAGGAGATCTCCACATTATTCACTATGTGGAAATACATCATTTATTTATTTTTTTAATTAAAAGAAGTCATTCTAAACCCTATATAGGATACATTGATACTTCAAAAGCCTCTGAAGGAATTTGAGATTATGCAAATATACGTCAAGTAACATTCATAAGGTTTAGAAAATCTTGATCACTCTCTAAAATATCCTATTAAACATGGGTTGTGCTTGAATGCACTACATAATTGATATAGCACAACCACTCTGCATATCAACCAGAGTTATAGGCTCTTTATTGCAACAAGAGGTAATCACTCTTGGATCATGCTATAATTACATCCCAACCTATTAAACTTGAGACAACTCCTAATGCACCCAATGATGATTGACACCTACATTATACAACCTGAATTAACTACATTATATGAGTGCCTCCATTTCTATCACAACATAGCCACATTAAACTTGGGTCACACATGAATACATCATGTATTTGTTATAGCACAACTATGCCACATGACCAATAGAGTTATTGATCACATAATTACAGTCACAAGAATATGTTCCTTGGTTGTGATCTTATGGTGATTCCACACAACAAAATCTGGACATGAAATTCTCAAAACCCTTAACCTCTACAAATGAAATCTGATGAGATATTGCTTTAAAATATGATTTTCAAACCTCGAACTACAAATCTGACTTCACAACTGAATTCTGCAAAAAGACAATGACTACCCCCAACCTGGTGATATCTTCTTGAATTTTTTCTGATTTTTCCCAAGAAAATTGTCCTTAAGCCCTCCACAAACTGCCTCGCAGAGCAAAACACTCCACAAGAATAAATCAGCGCCAACTCCACTTTTTTCTTTTATGTCACAATTTGTTTTTTTTTCTATTTGTCATGTTTGTCGAAAATTCGATGAAAATGATAGCCGGCATTTTGACAAGCCCCAGGTTCGTCGAAATTTCAACGAACGTCGGGGATAAACTTTCAAAAATTGAAAATTACACATCAAATTTACAAGCACCCGACGAACATCGAATTTTACATATTTCGTCGGACAGTTTAGTCAGATTTTGCAATCAAATGTATTAGTGTAAAATTATCGATAATTATTGCCACAATTTATACTATCATAAGGATCTAAAAGAAATTATAATGGGCTTTCCAATTCATGGTCAATATATTAAGAATTACTTTATGTAATTAATGATTTCCTTACCTATATATTATATTTTGTTTTGTATGTGTTGTGTATTTGTGCAATATTAACACTTGTTGGCCAAGATGAAGTGTAGTTATATTGGTCCCATTTTTGTGTGTCTCTTTTATGGCTTGATCTAGTATAGATAGATTCACATTATTCCCATAAGGGACACACATCCTCAACCACAACCTATTTGGATTCAATTCAACAATACCAAATTTTAGTTGTCTTCCCAACTCCTTTATGCACTTAGACCTAATTTTCCCCATCAAATATAACTAAGTTGAGAAATATTTGTATGGCTCTCCATTTTTCAAAATTTCTAAAGTGTTGTTCTTTGTTCCCTCATTTCTTATCATGTGTTAGTGATTGCAAAGATCCAAGAAAATTCTAATAATTAGGTGTTTTCTAGTTATTTCTATAAGTATGGGAAATTCTTCAAAGTTTCAAAGTTTCCCCTTATGGCATCCCTTTCAAAATTCCCCTTCTTGATATTACTTTTCTCCCAACTTTGTCATTTATTTTATTCATATCAAGATATCAAACTTTCCCATCTAATCATACATTTTCCTCAACTCCCACCTTTATCCTCTTTCCTTCTCAAGATTTTAGAGTTCTCCTTCTTAGCATCCATTTCCTCTAAACAAAACACTTTCCCTTATCCTTGTTATATTTTCACACTTTTTCATCCTAGTATTATTTTCTTTAAACCCCCAACTCCCAAACCTTTTCATTAAGTTACCTTTCAAATCTAGAGTTTTGGCCATCCCTTTACTCAATTACCTTTTCCTTAGTATCCCTAATCCCTAAAATATAATATTTACTAATATATATTTATTAGAGTCAAAGATGTATGAATATCCTTAAAATGGTATGTTATTGAATCTCCCTAAACCTTCATCTCTTATCCCCAACACTTTTCACTATGTACCTCATCAAGACCACTGGTTTATATTTGTTCTTATTTGTATTCAGTAAAGGATGAATTCCTTTTTATTCTTAATCCCCAATTCCTTAATAGTAATATGGTTCATGAGGTATCCTAAAACCCTAATTTTTGAAACTATGAAACTCTTACCTTTTGCACTATTCATCCCTACCTACTACCCTACATGATCTAGAGTACCATTAAACCAAATTTGACATTGTAACTACTCCAAAATGTATTTTTCCACTTAGGAACAATTGTCTAATATCAAAGGTACATATTCAAATGCAACTTCAAGTGAAGGATGAAAAAATCCATGTTTTCAATTTCATGGTTGAGTGCCTAATGTATCTTACTCCACAAAAACTCTAGGATACCATTTTAGTAGATTTTATGAGATCTCAATTTGTTCCACACAAAGAATTGATGATATATAATCCTTTAGAAAAAATGTCAGTTGTTTCTCTATTTTCACATGATTGCAATGCCAAGCTACATCTAGGATTTTAATCCTTCCATGTCTAGTCACCATAAGAGTAGCCCATTTTTAAATCATAAAGATGTAGCTAGTTTGTATTAGATATTTATAATTGGATGTATCTTTGGCTAGTTATAGATCTTCAAGAAGATTTATAAGTGTGGAAGGTTCTTCCTAGATTATGGTTTTTTCTCACTACATTTTTAGTGAATGTAATAATAACTCGGTACATGTCAAATCACTTTAAAGCATTATAGATTATCATTTGCAATGATATTTTAATTATTTCTATATGTTGTGTTTTTTGGTAACTGTGACTCTACTACCCAATATAAAACACCTATGTTTTAAGGGTTTGACCCTCCATAAATTTAAAATTAATAATATCCTTAACCAGTATTTAGGGTGTAGGACTTCTTTTTTTATGTAAAATGCAGAAGGTATGAACATTAGAATTATATTAAAATAGAAAACTATAAAAAATGGAGTATTAACTAAATAGAATATTGGTCATCTTCTTCCATCAGAGCTGAAATTGTAGGTACCAGAGGGAGATGTGTAACATGAGAGAGCATAACAATCATAGCTCTATAAACCTCCATAATAAAACCACATAAACAAGAGCCATTTCCTTGTGTGCTTTGAATGCATCATCCAACTCAAATTTATCACTCTTTTAAAGCCTATTTTATAACAACATAAACACACGAATACCCAAAAATATTTAAATATTTATACCTAAATAGACCCTCCACAAGCACTTTACCATTATGAAGGTCATAGTCACATATGGAATTTCTCAGAGAATGCCCCAAAAAAACCTATCTTGCACATAATCCACTAGCAATTAGGCGGACAACCCATGGTGTTGAAGAAGATCCATAGAAATAGAAAGAAATACATGCTACCTAAGAAGCATATAGAAGACGTGGGTTCCATCCAAGATTTTATTTCCAACAACCACCCAAAAAAAATTTCCACCTGCACACAGTCAATCTTGAAAATATTTTTTAACATTTGAGAAGAAAAACTACCAAAATTTAAGTACTCCCATTTGGGGATGGGGACAAATAATTTCCTTTTTACTGACTCCATCTCCATGAGAATTTAATTAGAGAACACACAAGAGAATATGTTTCCAAAGATGAAAACCTTCAAAGGTGGCTAACATTTATAAAGGTGATGGGACACTCAAAAGAAACAACTTTCCATAATTGGAGGATACAACACTATCACCTTAGCACTTAATCATTGAAAACAAATCAAATCCTATAATGCCTCACCACGAAACCCCAAAGGACAACACCTCTAACTAACAATTATGACCAAAAAAAAAGTGAATTAACATATAGATCATACCATCAATTACATAGAATGTAAACTACACATACATATTCTCTCACTATGTCCTTGAGGGTGACATGACTACATTATGAACATATCAATTATCCAATCTAAACATACATCGTAAAATAACTAACAACAAGAGTTCAAGTAAATCCAATGCATTAAATACATTAAATGTATATATTTCCATCAATACAACATCATTATAGACCATATAGTACAAGCAAATAAGTACATGATCAATTTCGCTTACATAAGGATACATCAATACATTGTCACAAGATCACATCATAGCTTCCCTTATAACAATGACAAAAATACATCAAATACAAGATAAGATACAATTGAAATGATTACATTACATAGCATCAATGCTATCTCAAGTAGGGGTACAAGATCTAGAATCTTTGCATAAGGTCCAACATCCATGCTCACAAACATCAACTAGGAACCCAATGGAGTGCATAGCACGTTCCACCTGACCATGTGGAACCCTAAGTTCCACCCCCCGTGCTAGGAGATGACAATAAGGACCCACTACACAAACAATCAAGCAAACCTAGGCTAACATGACTCCACATACAAGAGTAACAAACAAAACATAAAGAAACAACTACTTCTAGAGGTACATGAACAACAAGGGGAAAACAAACAAGGCATACAAGGTTTCTATAGGGAAGAGTGTCATCGCATAGCTCGATATGGGTTACCCAATGTGGATCTTCCTAGGTCTCGGCCCCCATCTTGGGTTACCCTGGCAACCTCAACCGATCCCTGGCCCCCATTCTAACTCATGTGGAATCAACATACCTTTCATGAAGACAAGGCAATTGATCTTGCCATTCTAGGCCTTCTCATCTCATCTAAAGCCTAAACAATCACTTGAGCCATGAGAGAGGCATCCATTATCTTTTATTAATGTGAGTACTACCCAACCCCCTAACTATTTATTAAGTTATCACTGAATTAACACAACTTCCACATGGGTTACCCTAGACACCACTTAGGGCTCCAACCCCCCATGGGAAGCCACTCTCCCTACTAGCAACAAAAGACTCTATAGCCCACTAACTGGGTAAGCCAACTTGCACAACATATAAAATCACATGAACTATCACATAAAGTGAGGCATGCACCATCTCGCACAAAGTCTCCACAGTTAACAATTCCACGGTGCAAGGCCAAAACCCACATAATCATAAATCAAGTGTTCACAAAGAACCAACATGAAAAGTCAATCATAAAGAAAACTCTTAACCCAACCTCTGGAATTCTAACAAATCACTAACACAATGGTTCCCCAATAGAAGTGGCAATAATAACATGATCTCAAAATCAAAATATTCTCATCTTCACTAATTCAACTTAATGTTTACAATTGAAATCGACATTCAATATTCAAATAATTAATCAGAAATACCCAAATTCATCAACCAAATACTTTACTCAATACAAGTATGCAAAATAATAGTGCGACGACAAGATACTTCATAAACAAGGCACTATTTCCACATTTCATATTGTTCTTTAACACTTCCCACATAACTCACTTAATAATACATTTATCGCAATACTTCTTAGACCTCTAGTTACCTTACAAATCAGCTATTTAATAATGAAAGCAAACAATTTTTAAAAGGAAATCTATTTTTTTTATTTTAACATAGCTAATCACAAATCTTCCAATTTAACTAATTATAAGTAAACCATTTTTCTTCATTTAATCTCACAATTCACTTATCTACTAATTTAAATAAATCTCACAAGTTAAAATATTCTTTTACATCATCCAAAATGACAAGATGCAGTTTACAATACTTTACATCTACTTATAAGGGAACATATACATATTTACACACATTTATATAAACATACTTTCGTATATATATATATAGAATGTTGGTTACTTTGTAATAAAATATACCAAATTATAGGGGCAACATATATATATAACTATACCCATACATAAATATTAAATTGAATGCCAACCATTAATATACATTCACCGAAAAGAAACAAGGTATCAAATACCATCATAAAATCTATCATTTACTAAATATAAAGAGAAACATCGAATGTCGCTCATCACAATACAAACATTATTGAATACTAAAACTAGGCTATCGAGATAAAGGAAATACAAGCATCGAAACTATCTTAAGGTATATCCATTGAAATACAATGAATTACAAGGTATAGAACACCATTCATAAGAAGTAACCTTGATAGAAATCGAATATAATGCATACCATTCGTTAGAAACACAATACAAGCCTATAACAAAGGATATGTTTATCACAAATAGGCATCAAACTCCTTAAAAACAGAACCATGATATAACAAACACAAAGTAGCACATTTTCATCAATAGGCAATATAAACATCAATTATCAAGTATAGTACATTGAATACCAAGTTTATAAGGTAAACCACTTAGAGTATCGAACATGGCAATTAATAATGCATAAATTTAGATTCTCAACTATTCTATTTAAAGATAGTTTTGAGCCTTTTAAATATGATATATTGGATTACCATAGCAGTCGTTTAAAGAAGAGGATCAAACGAGTTATCATGGCAGTCAATCTTATCACATGAACAAGAACAAAAATCTGACAAAAATGATGAAGGCGTAGTTGAAATGAAGATGATTTGGAATCTTTCTAACTATAACACAAGCAGAGATCACTATGTGTTTTGGGGATAGCACAAAGCATCAAGTGATTGAATTGTTGCAGAGGAAACTAAGCGCTTCACCTCAAGCATAACAGGATCCGTGCACACTCCTTTTCAAATCTTGTCAAAATAAATGAACATTTACTAAAATGACTCCTACAACGTAAGCACTATACTTCTGACAAGGATGAGTTTAAAATTGAATCAAGAAATATACTTGACTTGATCTACTTGGTTGAATGTCCCATAGTCACGATGCCAATTTTAGGGCAAAGGTGCTTGGAGCCATAGAGTCGTGGTATAAAGCCTTAATGTGAGGCATGATAGGATACCTACCATTGATTTTTATGCATATAGATAGGAGACATTCATATAAATAATTATCCCCAATCCTGTAACCGTGAGAACTGAAGTATGGCTCTTGGTATTTTCAGTAATAGGCATGTAAGAGTCTATGTTCAAATAGTTATATGATCATAAAGGGATTTGAATGCATTAAGAAGAATAACCAACAACCTGTATGAAGACAAAACTCGACTAGGCATATGAAAATCAAGACATACGCATAAACATAAAGAATCCAACCCATATTTAAATGTTGCAAGGTCTAGTTCAGATACCGCTTATGTTTAATCAAAATCCGTCAATAAAACATAATGGTGAGTCACTCTTAGACCCCTGGCCACCAATATTGGATAGAAAATTGAATGACCTAACATTCGGTTCCAAAAACTCAGAAAGATCACGTTTATATGGAAAATCACAATAGCCAATTAACGTCGATTTAGGAAAATAAGCATGACCATTGGATTACCAACGAAGGGACTCTACAAATGGAATTTATTTAAACAACGATAACAAAAGAAGAAGAGTGACTCTTAAATCGAATACAAGAATGAGGTTGCAGTTCCTCAAGGTGAAATGCCTAATAAGGATAACCTGATCTCTCACATTTAAAAGAAATAAACAGCTTTCTTCAGCAATATTGATTACTTAAAGTATGAAATAAGCAACCAACCTAACTTTTTGAATACTGGCAAACAAGGTAATTACGACGCATAAAGGTAATTCGCCATATGCTAAGATGCAAAAGAAAATCAAATTCCAAGCAAACAAAATTGGCTCCAAACAAAATAAAATAGTTGATTACCACAATCTCAAACGAATCGAATAGCAAACATTGGTTTTTAGCAGACAAGAGAAGGAGAGCTTGTTTGCAAATAACAGATAAATGAAAAAAGAGTAAAAACGATGCCAACCTGAGACTCAATGCTTCGGAGACGAAAAATGAGTGCCAAGAATAGCTCTATCATAGAAACAATCCCTTTTCTCCAAATCCTTGATGAACCTTTCAGAAATATTTCCCACTTCAAAAACAACTTTTAATTGAAAATATGTATTTTGATAAATATTGTTGAAGACAAAGAAATTTCATTCAAAAAAAAAAATCAAAGATGAAAATCCTCCCCAAAATGATCATTATTAAAACAAAGAAAGTGATTCAATTTTTTCAAAAACAAAAATCAAGCAATAATCACTTAATAAGACAAGTTTCTATTTCGCAACCAGTTCGGAGCCATCCATGGACTTGAACCCACTTTTTCTATCTTTTTATTTGCTTTAACAACTTGTTTGAAAATCTCATCCAAATAACCATTTTATTATAAATAATATTATTTTATCTCATTTGATTTATTAAACTTTAATGATAATAAAATCAACAATTATCATTAAATTTAATTATAACAATACTTTATACAAAATAATTTAATTTAATTGGTCATCAATAAACCATATACTATCTATTTTTGATATTGATTCGTTTAATTATTTATTTTAAATTCTAAATTAATTTAAACAACCTTATAACCAATTTAATTTAATTAAATCGATTAAACAAGGCAACACAATAAGAATTTCACCTCAAGATTATAATTAATAAAATATTTAAACTCAATCAATAATTTAAACAACATAATTAACGAACAACTATGTAACAACACAAAATGAAACAACTGACCAAGAGTGCAAACTAGACTGACGGGGTAACAAAACGGGTATTCATCCTCATCGAGGATGATGACAAGGGTAGGGGACCTTTTGTCATCTATGTTTTCAACAACATTTCCATTGGGTTTTAAGGCATGCTCAGACCTAACAGTTCAGGTGGAGTCAATGCCTGGTACTTGCAACCTGCATCAAACACACTATCGAACAATATATATATATCAAACAATCAAACACACCGTGAGAGGAAATCACAGCGTAGCAGGGTACTCGCGAACAAGTAATGCTACATTGTCCCTCCGACCAAGACATCTCAAACAATAGTCCATATCAACGAACAACAATAATTACATTATAAACAACATAGAACAATCATTAACTAAATGCACAATAAGCATAACCACATGATACTCATAACTAAATTAATCCGAACACACAAATAAATCCATATATCTGATCTAGGTGGATCTTCAGGACCTGAAATTGAAGTGTTCCAGTTTCTCTCGGAAGTAGTGCCATTGCGTAGAGCACAAAATTATGAATCTGGCGCAACTTGAACGGGCGAAAAAGGAGTTCGTTTGCCTGAGTTGCGTGCAGTCAAAGTTCGATCAACCTTGGACTAGGAGGCCATCCAGAAGGTGAAAATTTGACCAACTCATAATCGGTCAAAAGTGGTGTCAGTTTGGAGGGCTTTTCGACACGATCACAACGAAGTTCATTTCGTCAAATTTTGAGTTTGTATGTCCGAGATATCACCGGTCAAAGTTTGGTCAAAGGCTGGTCAACTTAGCTCCCAGGGACGAGAAAAAGGTAGAAAATTCATCATCATAGAATTTGGTGAAAGTGGTACCATCGCGAAGAGCTCGTCGAGACCTTTCCAATGACGTTCATTTCGTGCAAATCGGACGTCATGTGCACGAGTTAGAGCCAGTCAAAGTTTCTGGTTGACCAAGGTACCATGAGGTACGGTTGCTGATGTCAGCATGATGTCATCCTGCTGACATGACCGACATGTACGGACGATGACGTGGACCAATGGGGTCTTGACATGTGGCAGTATGACAGTCCGTACATGTGACGTGGCATGGTGACATGGCTGATGACGTCATCAAAGTCGACGAATTGGGTGATGACACGTGTCCACTCGATGATGTGGCATGATGACCGGATGGCAACGTGGCCGATGATGTGGAGTGTGACTGTTCTCACAACGAATGATTGGATGACACGTGGCTTCTTATGCATGCGACACGTGGCCCCTTGTCTCCTCTTCTGGCGCGGGTCGTTTAGTTGGTTTGTTAAAAAGAACGATTTCCGAGAGTTTTGAACCCTCGACCCCTCCGGTAGAAACCGAACGCCCTGGCCGTTGCGGCATATAATCCGCGCTCAAATGGTAAGTGTTGTGGGTTCGTTTTGTTTTGTTTGGAAATTTCAACGTCTTTTAAAAATACCCGTGGGCGGGAGTTGAACCCGCGATGCCCGGGCTCCTAAAAGGTAATGCGGCCGTTGGGCCACCGAATAATCTTTGTTATATGTTGGCGCCGGTTTGTTTTAGCAAGTTGAAATGGAATGTTTTAAAATAAACTAAATTCCCCAAAATTGTTAAACAATAATCTTTTATAAGGATTAATTGTAACTAATGTAAATAATAGTAGCCCGAGAATAAATCAATTAGGGGCCTAAAATTAATAATGGGGTTTTTTGATAAAGATTTATATGTAAATGGAGGAATAAGGGAAATTTTGTAGATTTTATGGTTTCTACCATATCGGGTAAATTCTTTGTATAAAAAGGGAGACTAGGAGAGTCTTCCTCACTCATCCAATTCTTCTCTTCTCAAGCCAATTCTTCTCGTAGCAATTCTTCTTGTAAGCCAAGTATCCCTTGGAGGAATTTTGTAACTTGGAGAAGAATCTGCGTTTTGTAAAAGCTTTTGCAAAGCTTCTTCTTGTTCTTCTGTAAGAACATCTTGCTGACGTGGGAGCTATTGTCATAGGTGAAGCTGCTTTCTGGAGGCCTCTTATAAGGCGAAAGTTGACTTCTTTTTGTAACCTGTGGCGTTTCCAAGTCTTGAAGGCAATAAATTGATTCGTTTTTCTGGCGAATCCGGAGACGTAGCTGATTTTCAGTGAACTCCATTATCATCTCGGTTCTATTCTTTTGTGATTTCTTGCAGTTGTTTTTCTAAGCTTAGTAGATTAGAGATTTGAATTTACATGTTGGATTCAGATCAATAATTAAAAGATCCTGATGTTAGATTGACTATTGTAAGTCTTTTTGAAAATCTAACTCGTGAACTTTAACGAGCAAGTGCTCGATTCATTTTTGGATCAAGTGGTATCAGAGCAGGTTACTAAGCTCCTTTTGCAGTTAATCATAAGATGGCATCTGAATCAGGTGAAGCATCCACAGTGATGACATCATCAATGGTACGAGGGTTCTTTGAAATGAAGAAGATGATCGAGACTATTTTTCACGATCATTATGAAAAGTCTGACAAGGTGCAGAGGCCAGAGGAGGCAAATCATCATTTGCAAAAAGAGAATGAAGAATTGAAGAGATTGTTGGAAGAGGTCAATGCGGAAAAGCAAAGGCTGGAGGTCCTGTTACAAGAGTTCACTGAAGAGCAGAACAAGAGGAGTTCTCTTGTATATGAGAGCGGTCACATTTGCGAGTTTTTTCCGCATTCTGAGGTTACATCATCCTCATACTCCCCGCTTACCCCACCTGACAGTACGGGGGCCTCTTCAGCGACAAAGCCATTGGCCACTTGAGTTTGCTTGTGGCCACGATTGGGCGAATTCTCCTGGTGCAGTAGAGTGTGCCTATTGTCGACAGATGGAGTACCTTGAGACTCTTAATCTGTCGGTTAGTGACAGTAATTATCTCGAAGAATCTTCTTCCACAGACCAGAAGAAGTCAGCTGAGGATGAGCAGAGTTCTTTTGCACACTTTGAGAAGCACACAAAAGGTATCGGAACGAAACTGCTAGGAAAGATGGGTTTTAGAGGAAAGGGCCTTGGTGTTTCTGAGGAAGGTATCACCAATCCGGTCAAGGCAAAGAAATGACCACGGAACCAAGGATTGGGATTCAAAAAGGAAACAGGTCAATCCTCTAGAATTCAGAATTTCTGCACCCACTGTGGCATCAGTGGACATTGGGATGCAAAGTGTTGGAAGCTGCATCCAGAGCTCCATCGTCGATCAAAATCCATAGAGAGACCCAACCACCAGCATGTTGATGAGATGACAGCGGAGCCGGTAGTTGCTACCACCCTTGAAGCAATCCCAGAGGAAACCAAGCCACAGCCTGAGCAGCTAGTAAAGGAGAGTTCCTTCGAACAGCTCCTAATCCAGAAATAGCTGCTCTGATTCTTATGGATTGTGGAAATCTAATGACATTGAGCTCCGAAAGAGCTAGGAACGTCACTCGTCAAACTAGTATATCAACTTGTGTGTGTTTATTATGTGTTTGTAGTGTAATAAATGTGTTGATAAGCTAGTATGGTTTTGTGAGAATAAAACTCATTAAAATTGTTTGTAACAGTTTATTTATGAAGTTGTATTTCTTTCTGATTGAGAATTTGTAAGGCTCTTGGAAGCCATGTCTTTTGTAATCAGTGGAAAGAGATATTGGATAACTTCTTACTGCAAGACAACAATTTGTTACTTGTAGTTTCTTGCAGTTTCTTTCAGTGCGAAGCTTCAGTTGAAGAGCACTTTTTCAAGACAGAGTTGTTGAGAACGGTCAGCAGTGACCTTGTATGTTCTCAACTTGAAGACTTGGTGATGGTCATTTGGAGGATAAGTCTGAACTCAAATGGAGTTCTTGAAGGATTTATCAATGAACTTGTTGCTGGACCCGAGCTGTGGTGGAGCCTTGAATCAGTTGTTCTGAAGTACAAAGGTGAAGGAATGTTTCAGGCTGAGGCGCAAATCCGTGCTCGAGTAATTGGAGGAGCAACAGAAACAAGCCAGAAGAAGTGTAAGACCCTGACAGGCAGATGTAGCAGTGTGTTCTAGTGATTCAGATCATGGCGAGTGGCAAGATGTTGAATGTGAGATTATTGAAGGAACTATACACTTTTGGAGGACCAAAAGTTCTTCAGTGGGGAGGTTTGATCCAGGTGGATCTTCAGGACCTAAAATTGAAGTGTTCCAGTTTCTCTCAGAAGGAGTGCCATTGCATAGAGCACAAAATTCTAAATCTGGCGCAACTTGAACGAGCGAAAAAGGAGTCTGTTTGCCTAAGTTATGTGCAGTCAAAGTTCGATCAACCTTGGACTAGGAGGCCATCTAGAAGGTGAAAATTTGACCAACTCATAATCGGTCGAAAGTGGTGTCAGTTCGGAGGGCTCGTCAACACGATCACAACGAAGTTTGTTTCGTCAAATTTTGAGTCCGTATGTCCGAGATATCGCCGGTCAAAGTTTGATCAAAGGCTAGTCAACTCAGCTATCAGGGACAAGGAAAAAGGTGGAAAATTCATCATCATAGAATTTGGGAAAACCTCGTCGAGACCTTTCCAACAGCGTTCATTTCATGCAAATCGGATGTCGTGTGCGCGAGTTAGAGCTAGTCAAAGTTTCTGGTTGCCCAAGGTACCATGAGGTACGGTTGCTGACGTCAGCATGACGTCATCCTGCTGACATGGTTGACGTGTGTGGATGATGACGTGGACCAATGGGGTCTTGACATGTGGTAGTACGTACAGTCCATACATGTGACGTGGCGTGGTGACATGGCTGATGACATCATCAAAGTCGACGAATTGGGTGATGACACATGTCCACTTGATGACGTGGCATGATGACCGGATGGCAACATGGCCGATGATGTTTAGTGTGACTATTCTCACAGTGAATGATTGGATGACATGTGGCTTCTTGTGAATGCGACACGTGGCCCCTTGTCTCCTCTTCCGGCACGGGTCGTTTAGTTGGTTTGTTAAAAAGAATGATGTTCGAGAGTTTTGAACCCTCGACCCCTCCAGTAGAAACCGAACGCCTCGGCCGTTGCCGCATGTAATCTGTGCTCAAATGGTAAGTGCTAGGGGTTCGTTTTGTTTTGTATGGAAATTTCAACGGCTTTTAAAAATAGTCATGGGTGGGAGTTGAACCCGCGACCGGCGGGTATGTAAAACGTATACCGGCCGTTACACCAACGTATAGCACTATGAATATGTGAGGCCTCGGTTATTGTTAACCGGTTGTGAAGCCCGAGTTGTAAACAATATAACCTATTAAAGGTTATTTGTTTATAAAACAAAAAACTCCTAAAACCTCAAATAGCCCGAATAAATGTAACAAACGATGGCTTGAAACAAATATTTTATTAAGGGGTGTTTGTTAACCAATTATGTAAAAATAAGGGAATTGGTTTTTAATTTTCCATTAAGGGGAAAAATACCAAGTCAGGTGGTTTTGGTGGTTTTAACCACATAGGCCCAACTTCAAGTATAAAAAGGAGGAGTCTTGGAGTGTTTTTCATCATCACTTTTCAAGTGAGTTCATTCTCCTCTTGTTTTCCATTCTCTCAGCCGTGAGAGCCTTTTGTGAGAGAGAATTTCAGTGGGAGTTAGGAGAATATTTATAGTGATGTATTGTGATGTTCTGAGTCTTGTAGTAGATCCTATTATGCAAAGTTAGTTTTCTTCCTCTTTGTTAGTCATCCCTAGCCTTGAGAGCTTTTGAGAGGGGTGTGAGTGAAAGACTTTTGTATGACTTTGTGGAAAGGCTACAAGATATTGTGAAGTAGTTTTGCAAGAGGCTCCAGTGGAGATTGTACTGCCATTTCAGAACATTTCAATAGATTGGTCACTCGATTGAGCTCGACCCAGAGACGTAGTCACGTTGTGGCGAACTCCGTAATCAAATCGGTGTCTTCTTTTCTCTCTCTTGGTTCTATGTTTTGAATTCTCTCTATTTAATGTTCCTACTACTCCATTGTTGATGTCTTTATGCCTTTGTTCATAATCACTTAAGCAACGTTTTTCATAGATCCCTTCCGCTTTATGGTATATGCGGCCATTGGGCCACCGAATAATCTTTGTTATATGTTGGTGCCGGTTTCTTTTAGTGAGTAAGTTGAAACCGAATGTTTTAAAATAAACTAAATTCCCCAAAATTGTTAAACAATAATCCTTTTTAAGGATTAATTGTAACTAATGTAAATAATAGTAGCCCGAGAATAAATCAATTAGGGGCCTAAAATTAATAATGGGGTTTTTTGATAAAGATTTATATGAAAATGGAGGAATAAGGGAAATTTTGTAGATTTTATGGTTTCTACCATATCGGGTAAATTCTTTGTATAAAAAGGGAGACTAGGAGAGTCTTCCTCACTCATCCAATTCTTCTCAATTCTTCTCTTCTCAAGCCAATTCTTCTCGTAGAAATTCTTCTTGTAAGCCAAGTATCCCTTGGAGGAATTTTGTAACTTGGCGAAGAATCTGCATTTTGTAAAAGCTTTTGCAAAGCTTCTTCTTGTTCTTCTGTAAGAACGTCTTGCTAACGTGGGAGCTATTGTCATAGGCGAAGCTGCTTTCTGGAGGCCTCTTATAAGGTGAAAGTTGACTTCTTTTTGTAACCTGTGGCATTTCCAAGTCTTGAAGGCAATAGATTGATTCGTTTTTCTGGCGAATCCGGAGACGTAGCCGATTTTCGGTGAACTCCGTTATCATCTCGGTTCTATTCTTTTGTGATTTCTTGCAGTTGTTTTTCTAAGCTTAGTAGATTAGAGATTTGAATTTACATGTTGGATTCAGATCGATAATTAAAAGATCCTGATGTTAGATTGATTATTGTAAGTCTTTTTGAAAATCTAACTCGTGAACTTTAACCAGCAAGTGCTTGATTCATTTTTGGATCAATATCCATCATAACATATGCATAAGTCAATAATGTCATGAACATCAAAGTATGATCAACTGTCATCCAAAACCAATCCAAAATAGTAAAACTAGCATTAATAGGGTATCATAGTGCATATCATAACATAATGAGTATCAGTTTGATGAAAGCAACATGAGAGGCACTTCAAATCCAGTGAAGAGAATTATAGGATTTAATGCATCAAATGAAAAAATCACTGCCCACATGCCTTGAGGATCCAAAAATATCTAATGAAGGAAAATCACATGTACCAAGGTACTGACAAGTAATTAAAACCGAACAAGGGAAGCTCGTCAGTCGAGCAAGCTAATTTGGCCCTTGTTCATACCATCATGGCCACACAATGAAGGCCTAATACACTATAAATCTTCCAAAATATCCAAGTAAAGTGTTAGAAAGACCCTCTATTTTGGGGACTACATTCATTAGAGGTGATTGTCAAAAGTGACAAGAAATTAGGTAAATGTTCTTCTTTGAGAAAAATGACATCCTCTAGTCACACACAAGATTGGTGAGGCTACCAGCCAATTGATTCACCTCTTTGTAGCAGTGACTTATTTGGTATAGTTTGCATGTATTTCAAGATTTAATGCTATATATTGGGAAAAATATTTAATAAGCCTCAATAGATTTCATCTTGGAAAATCATGTCCTACATATCTATATTATCTTAGTAGAGTTTATAATACCAAGTTAATATTTGATTTAATGACACAAATTAGGTTTAAAACATACAAAATATTGTTACAATTTGGTTATTATTTAATATCTTTACTTGTAATTAAATCTTGTTAAATATTACCTCTAAGAATACCCCCATAGGTTAAGTTGAGCCCAAAGTGAAGGAGAGTTTATCCACTTCCAATAATTGGTATGTCATCACTCACTGAATTATTGGTGAACTAGTATGTCCACCTTCAAGAACAACATATACCTAGTCTTTAAATGGACTAATCCCTCTAGAAGTGTGAGTAGCAATTTTGGGACCCAACAAGGTGAACTATTATGATCATAATATCATGTATTCTTAATTATATATCATATATTCCTAAGTATAAAAATTTTAAATACTTGTGGCATGCTTAACCTTACTATTAGCTTTAGTTATTACCTTAAATCCTCTTAATTAGGATGAAGAGATGCGTCCCTATATAAATATTCCTATAAATAAGAAAGATAATTCTCTCCCATATCAACATAACTCAAATTATCAAATTCATATATATTATTATTTGATTGTTGGAGGTTAGCCCCTCAAAGTGGTCTACTATTTTTGTAAATTTTACATTCATTTATAAGAAATATCATAATACTAATGAACTCAATTATTTTGTGCATCTATTATCTAATTTCCAAGTCATGATATTTAATGGAAAATAAATCTCTTGTGGGAGTAAATTATATCATATAAAACTTCCAATTGGAGATTATCATCTTCAAACATGTTTGATATTTTAATTGGAAGAGTAGATGTAATTTTAGGAGTACAATAACTTAAACAATTTGGAATAGGTCCTTTAAGTTTTAGGAATTATCCATGGATTTCCTTACAAATGGGAAAAATTATAAACTTTTGGGCATACAATCACCACAAAGTGAAATTATTAGCTCCCATAGGACGTAGAAATTGTTCAAGAATTTTTCTTATAGAATAAGGGCACAACTGCATTTTGTAGAAGCGCAATATGTAAAAACTTAAAATTAATCAATGATTCAAGAAATCATTCAACACCATCAAGAGGAATTTCAAGAAACTAAGGGTTTTCTCCTAATAAGATACTATGATGGTGTCATTGAATCAATACCAAGAACAATTATTCATCCTAATAAAATTTCCTATTTATTTCCAATGATTATTCTTAATAAGAAGGATGAACCATGGAAAATGTACCGACATTACTAGGAACTCAACAAGATCACTTATATTGAGCCTCATAAATGTAATGTTACAATCCAATTATAATTGTCTGAGTTAGATGAAGAATGCAATTTTATTTTAGAACCTAACGAAATTACTAACAAGCAAGTGAAACATTTGAGAAATAGATCAATATTATAATAACTACTGAAGTGGAATGATTTCCATCAAATGGAATAATTTCCAATTGAAGATGTAACATCAAATGGTGAACAATTCACATAAATGATTCCAAAGTTGTTAAGCATTGAGGGCAACAATTTTTTGAAGGGGATAGGAATGTTATGATCTCAATATCATATATTCCTGGATATATTATATATTCCCAAGTATAATAAGCATAAGCACTTTTATCATGCTTAACCTTAACCTTAGTTTTTGCTAGTACCTTAAATCCTCATAATTGTGATGAAGGGGTGTGTCCATATTTACATATTCCTATAAATAAGGAAGATAACTCTCTCTCATATCATCCTAACTCATATTATTGAATTTATATATTATTATATTATTGGAGGTCACCCCCTTGAAGTGGTCTACTATTTTTCTAATTTTTACATTTATTTAGGTTGGTTAAAAGATTTTGTACTGTCTAAAAATTGAATATCTTCACTCTATTGCCCAACATGAGTAAAAATCAATTACCGATAGTTGAGTAGTTCCTCTCTGAATTTTACGAGGTACAACTCCCACTTTTGATAAGTAATATATATATATATATATATATATATATATATATATATTTTAAAATAATCTAAAATGGGGTATGCTTTTAACCAAAAAGCAGGAAAGGCGAGAGATTGAATTCCAATGCTTATAACTTTAAACATTGAACTTAATGAATATATCTTAATCATGAAAGGCACTTAGCACACAAAATAATTTTCATTCCATAAATATAAACTAAAAACTTTTATGATTAGAGATAATATTGAAATCGAAATAGATCTAGTAAATAAGGAAGATTTTCACATTCACACAGAAATGTAACCATCTAAGAAATTAATCAAAATAAATAGATTATGATAAATTTTATTCATTCAATGATCCATATAGTCCATTCAAAGACTCACGATTTTTCAATTTTAATTATACTTCTCCAAAAAAAATCCAGTCCTTGATAACATGATATTGCATATATATAAATGCAAGTGTACCGTTTCTTGGAATAACTAAAAATAAAGTGTCTCTTTGACTTATTAAGACTTAAATTTTATTATAAAATATATTTAATTAAAAACAATAGAACTATTGTTGAGGTGGCATGTTTCCAACAACTGCTTCTTGTGATGACTGAGTGACTGGTGTGGCAATTCTAGCTTTGTAGGCGTAAAATGTTTTCACTAATGGAGGCATGTTGTTGTGTTGTGGGATGATCATGTTCTTAGTCCTCAACTTCCAAGGATCCTTATTTTCTCTTTCTACATCTATTTTTTCTAAATATGATGTCACAAGGAAAAGGAACTGAGATAATGATAAATCAATGCCACTAAGTCTCCTCATGTTCTCCACGCTTAAATTATGATTTTCATAGAGGCTCTCCATTAATTATTTAAAGTTTCCTTTAAAATATCTCCATCTTCATCATGAGGATTACCCTCCTTTTGTGGATGGATGTTGATGATCAAAAGATTCTTTTAGATTTCAGCTTTCATTTGGTTGCATTCATTAAGTTATTTTCCCTAATCCAATAGATTTTTCTTCATGAACCAAAGCTTCCATTTGATAATATTTTTCCATATAAAGAATCTATTGTCATCCACACTTGGAAAAAATTGTTTAGTCACCAATTTGTATGTTCCCATTTCCAACATTTCTTTAAAATTACCATCAATTTTTAACCAAAAAGACTCCTCATGCTTGGCAATGGCAATGTCCTTATCTATCTTGGCCCTTAACACTTCAATGTCGTTACATATCCTCTCCATATTAGAGATGAACTTAGTTCCTTTAGAAAAGATATTTGTAGTCCATTCTTCAATGATCTTGACACAGGTTTTATCTTGGAATTTTACTTACCATATCTTTTCCTATAGAAGAAGTTGAATTGAATGGAGCACGTTCTTGACTGATTGGTTGAATGAGATCAATAAATTATTTTAAGAAATCAATTAAGATTTTTACCTAATGCTTCAACTTATCCTTACTTTTATTATCCCTATTTTTCCTCTCCACCAATCTAGTTGTCACCTGGAAATAATGTGCATCCCCATCTCTAATGGAGGGTCCTAAGTTAACTTTAGTGATTGAAATCACTAACAATTCTTTGTCCTACATATTTTCTTACATAAGGGTGTGATGCTTCTATGTACATGTTTCTAGCATCAATATGCTCCATAAATCTAGATGTGGTTTTCAATTTATTGGGCTTAGGGGTCCTCTGAAGTAATTGACCAACAAAATCTTTTTGAGGAAGATTTAACTAAACTAGTTTTCTCTTCTTTGATAATGTTTGTGAGACATGGGGAAAGGGGATCCTAAGTCCTAAGTACAAAGAACCTAGGATCAATTCCACTTTTCCAAGGGTTTCATTAGGGTGAAAATCAACAAGGTGCATAAATTGACTTTCAACCTCCAAGGTGAGTCAATCAGACTTGGATCCAATCCTTTTGAATCTTAGAGATGAATTGGAAATGATTTGGAATGATTAGCCTAATTTAACTATATGACCTAATATGAAAAATACAATATCCCAAAGATGTATAGATTGAAACAATAATTTGTAGGTGGATCTGGGGAATGTAGAGTGATGTGTACATTTAACCAAAAGCTAGATCTGGAATGTGTAGAGGGGCTTAGTTTCCCATGGGCGAATGGGTCTTCGATGAGGTGTTTAGCTCAAATTTTAGGGTCCTCTAATGGTAGATCTAAGAGATTTTTTTCCACTTGCAGAGTGTTGGCATATGGCTTGCTTGATGGCATGTGGCTTCTAATGTTGTCATTGATGGCAACCTAAGTCATCCCTCTGGTCCGTAGATCATAATTTTCTCATATCGACAGGAAATGTAGTGAACAGTATTTTACCGACAGAGAGTATGAAGAACAGGGTATCCGATCAATATATCGATCTGTATGCTTCACTGGATAATCATTTTGAGTTGTGGATCTCTGAGAAAGTTTGTTAAGCATCTATATTATCTTTTTGTTAAGTTTAGTGGTGTCATATTGATCAGTGTATGTGTTAGGAGATCCGGTTGGATGTTTTGGCAGGATGTTTTTTTGTTTATTTTCTCATTGTGACCAACCTAGTGAATGTCGCATGTCGCAGATGTATGAGTAATTGTTTAATTGTTTCTTGTGTTGGTTATTTTGTTTTGGGTCCTAGCTATGTCTTAGCCAACTTTGATGGGTGTGCATTAAATTTAATTTGAGTCGACCATTGAAGGATATTTCATGTTTTGTTAAAGCCAACTTGAAGCAATGAAATCTTTGTTAGCGGATATATATATATATATGAGATCGGTAATTCATTTTGTGAATGTAAGCAAGTGTGAAAGTGTGTGAATGTGTGTGAAGAGAAAAATAGATGTGTTTGTGTGAGTATTAGAAGGGTGATTGAGCGATCTTTGCACAGTTTCAGTAGGGCAGAAAAATAGAGAAGAGTAGAGCAAAGCAAAGCAAAGCAGAGCAGAAATACAGAATCAGTCAGAAGGGGTAAAGAGCATCTATTGAGCTTCACTGGAAGTGAATCCAGGAATTTGGAGATGTTATTCTCTCAGTTCAACATTTTGTTGTAATGCAAACATTTTGTAAGGAAGTGTGTCTTCCATATTTTGAGCAGTGAGCTCTAGGCAGTGTGCATGAATGCATGTGCATTCCCTTTTATTCATACTTTTAACAGAGTATAATTGTCGATTAATCTCCACCGTGGTTTTTCCCCTAATAGGGTTTCCACATAAAAATATTGGTGTTATGATGCTTTGATTATCTTGTTCATGTGCTTGCATCTTTATTTTTGTTTATGTGATGTAAATGGTTTAAGGTCTGGATTTAAAGTTTATATTTTTTGAACACTAATTCACCCCCCTCTCAGTGTTCCCTAAGTCCAACAATTGGTATCAGAGCCAAGTTCCTCTATAGAAAGTTTAACAGCTTGAGGTGGATCTTGAATTACAATGGACTCTAGTGGTCTTCAACAGCAGTTGGTGGCACTTGATGATCTTGATCAATCTAAAGCAGAAGTCATGGAATTAAAAACAAATCTTGTGGATGCTGAGAAATTCATTCAATCATTGAAGGATAAAATCAATGAGTCAAGAGAAAAGAGGAAGGAACTTTGTGATCAGCTGAAGCAGAAAGAAAATATATATAAATGTATTTTATTTATTTTAAACCACTGTTATTTCAATTGAAGAAATCACCATATGGCGAATTTCGTAATACTGGTGAAATTGTTCATAAAATATATAAATATGTGTTTGTTTTTTAAACACAATGTATTACACATTAAATGGGAGGTTGGGGGTTGCTCCCACAGCTGCCCGTATGGGAGGTAGGCTATGGGAAACAGTGCCCAACGCTGCTCACCCACAACGCACCCCTCATGTGGGTGCGGTTGTGACCAGCGCACCCAGCATACCCTTACAGTTGTAGATGTTGCACGGAATTTGTATTGTGTCGTCTGTTATTTTTTCGATTTGGGCTTTTAATTATTATTGTTAGGAAATAAAATATTTATATATATATATGTTATAAATATATATATGTATTATATAAGATATATATTGTTTATAATATATATATATATATATTGTATATTTTATATATATATATATATATATATATATATTGTATATTTTATATATATATATATATATATTGTGTATATATTTTGTTGGAAATTGTAATGTAATTATTTGTAAATAGAATTTGGGAAAAGTATTATTAATGTAATAATAAAATAATATATATTTGTATGTATATATATAATTATATTTAATTATATATATACATATTAAATATATTTATTTAATGTGTGAGTATTATCATAAATATTGCAAGCACGATTAATTTAATTGAAATAATTGATTTAATTTATTAAGGAAATTAAGTTAATTTTATGAGTACTTGTGGAAACTATAAGATGTACAATTAGTTTTCTTCATTGTTAAATTGTATGTTGGAACTATATTTAAATGGTGCATTTTAAATATGCGAAAGTGATTGTATAGATTTAGGAAATCCGAATGGAAGCATTTCTTTAATTGCTTGAAGTTGTATTTATAAAAGCACGTGTTTCTGTAATTATGTACTGGGGGGAGTATTTGATGTTGTGGAAAATCTAAGTCTTCCAAAGTTGTAATTTGTGAAAAGGGGTTGTTTTAACTTTAGTTCACCCTTTGAGTTTTCTTGGGTAGTGCACGTATTGGGATTTAGTGTTGGACATCCATAGGGATGTGTTATCTCTTGTGTTATGTTATTATCAGTTTGTGCAGTGTCTACCCTTGGCATGTAGTTTGATTTATGTGTTGTCGATAGGGGAGTGGCTTTTAGCAAGGGTCGGGACACAAAGTGGTCCCAGGACAACTCGTGTGGGAGTCAGTATAATCAAGTGGGAATTAAATAATCTATTAGCTTAACACATATAACAAGATATTTAGCCTTGCTCATTGGCTCAAGGGCTTGTATGAGACTTGAGATGAGTCGGGAAGGCCTAGAATGGCTAGATCGTTATCTTGTCTTCTCGAAAGATAACCGATTCCGCACTGGTGTGCATGCGGGGCCGAAATTGTGAGAGGTTACCAGGATAAACCTAGAGGGGGGTCGGGACCTAGGAAGATCTCCTTTGGACAACCAATGCAACCTTTGTGATGACACTCCTCCTATGACAACAGTCTGTTTATTTGTATTGTGTTTATAATTGATTCAGTGATTCTGGAAGCAATGTGATCATAGTTCTTGGTTATTTGTACTGTGAGTATTATGTACATATTGTTTGTGTCTAGAGGTAGTAGGATTGCCTTGATTACCTTTTACTATCTCCTAACACAGGGGCTAGGCCTACGGGTACCAAATGGTTGGGTGGCGTGCATCTTACACTATTGAGTTTCTCTTCCATTCGTGATGGCGAGATCTTCTTGTTCAAGATGCTCGTGTGGTTCTTTGGAGTTGTTCTTCTCTTTCTTCATTGTAATTGTGGTTCATTATATATAATTGTAATACCTCATTTGTATCGAGGTGAACCTTTGTGATGTAATTGTAATAATATTTATGATCTATTCATTATTGGGTTTAATGGTGTTGTATCTGTGGAAATATGTTCCATACATTTCTATGTGTTAGATTTATCTTGCAATGGTTTAATGCTTTGTTGTAAGTTGTATCTTGAGTTTAATATTCATATGCTATGGTTGGTTAAATTTTATAAGTAATGGTGTTCACATGTAGACGTGTTGCGTAGCCTAGAGGATGTATGTGTTTAGAGTAGGATACTTTACTCATCTTGTTTTAAATTTTAAGAAAAAAAATTAGTTGTGCTTCTACAGTATTGCATCGTCCTCTAGGTTGCGGGATGGGGTTTTACAATTCTATCTTTTATAAAATACAAAATTAGTAAAAAACTATAAGCAATATTTTGTACTCATCCATTTGCTACTTTTTCTTAATCAATAATGATACTATTTTTTAATGAATATCATGCTAATTCTAGTCAACCACTAACATTTCTTCTTTTATTTTCTATTCAATCATTATCAAGCATAAGAGATCTATATAAAAAATATAATTCATATTTTTGAAGTTACCAATAATAGTATCTATTTATTTTTAACTATGAACAATACCATTAGAAACAAAATTCATTGATTAATTCAGCGACTTTATAATAATAATTGAGTATTAGTGATAGCAATAATATTATGCATGCAAGAACTATCAAAAATATTTAATTTACATGATTGCATGAGTAATGCTCGTCTAACTTATAACTTTGATATCCTTCCAAACATAGGGAAAAAGCATATCATTTCTATTACGATTACAGAATTCACACATGTATTTATCATCCATTTACCACTTGAACATATTGGGAGGTGTTTGTCGATAACTTGCCTATCACCAAATTCTGTGGGGTGCTAAACTTAACCAAGATATTTTCTTTGATGAAAACGCAAAATGACTTCTGAAGTGGTACACTTCACAGGTATAGCTTCCACCTATTTGTTGAAGTAAATAGTGGAAATGATCATATGAGTATGTCTCACACTAGATTACAGATTGATAGTCCCAACAAATTCTAAACCCAAGTGTTGGAATGGCTCTTCTATCACCATAGGTCTCAAAGGAAATGCTGCCAACTAGGGTCTTCCAATAAATTGTTTGTATTTCTAACATTTAGATACCCAATAATATGCATCCTTGAACATTATAGACTAATAATATCATTTCCTTAATATCTTAAAGGCAATCATTGGTGAAGACAAATATCCACCACATGCTTCATTATAAAATAACTCCAGCAACTTTTTTGTTGATCCTTATTGACACACCTCAAAAATATTTCCATCTAGTGCTCTCTTATATAATGTATCCCCCCCCTAAATTACATACTTAGTTTCCTTCAACTTAAGATTCCTCTTTTCCTTTAGGGAATAGTGGGTAGGACATTCCCCAAAAGTGAGATAATAAGTAACATTAGTAAACCACTCATTCTGAAGGCTAACTAGTAACACCATAGGTGTCTCAAGCTCTTTACTTGAATGATTTTCTACTATCAATTTGCATAGACCCCATCATCTAACTAATTTAGTAGGATTAATGTCCAAATCATATTCTTGCACTTTGGCTACCCAAGCTCCCCTTTTGTTGCAACCAATATCTTATTGTGTGAGAATAATTTTGTCTACATGATTAAGCACATATACAACAAAATATGAGTACAAAATATAAAATCAATTTTTTTTAACATCCTTCATTATAGAAAAAACATGTTTCTCAACATGAGAATAATTCAATTCATGCTTTTTAAGAGGGACACTCATAAAGGCGACAGGTGCTTGTACTTTTGTATGCATTGGTTTGCAACAAAATTACCGATATAGTGTGTTCAAATACATAACTATAGATAATGAAATCTTTTTCAAAATTAGGACACACTATATCGGTAATTTTGTTGCAAACCATAAATCTCTAGAAATTTGCACCTGCATTAATTAAGCCAAAAGGCATATAATTATAAGAAAATGCTCCCCATGGTGTGGTGAAGGTCATCTTGTCTTGATATTCCTCTACGATGCTTATCTAATTATACCCTAAGAATCCATCTAACATAGACATCATCTCAGATCCCACAATAGTCTGAGGCATGTGATCCATCATTGGAAATGAATAATTATCTTTCAAAGATGATTGATTCAAGCTATTGAAATCAACACATATCCTAATTTTTCCATTATTTTTACAAACATGACTATGTTAGCTACCCATGTTGAGTGGTGTATGGGATAGATAATTCTTTCTTTCAACATCTTATCCACTTCTCTAAAAATTGTATCATCTACTTTAGGGTTATATATTTGTTGTTTTTGTTGAAAAGGATATGTACCTTGATTAAGAGGAATATGATGTTGAAGCCTTCCATCCATAAAATTATTTAAATCATCATAGTACCATGCAAAAACTTCTTTATATTTGACCAAAAGAGTGATTAGTATATCTCTTTCTTCAGGTTTACAACATTTACCAATATAAACTAACTTTGTGCAATCAAGTTCTTCAATTTCAACTGTCTCATATTCCCCTAAACTATTAGTAGCTTCATTGATTTCCTTCTTAATAGCTTGGTCATGTTTATCAAATAGATCAACTAAAGAAACCATACCCTTTGCAATTTTATTGCCTTTCAGTTAAATAACTCCTATGTCTTGCACATCATATGGGAAAAATTCTTTGCATTCATCTACACTACCATTGAAATAAGAATTAGCGAACATCTCTACATTTTCCAAAAAATCTTGAATTTGTTTATCATTCTTAAAAACCTACCAATGATCTCATTATCTAGCATGCTAAGCCTATATACTATTTTAATTCAATATGAATCCTTCTTAAAAATTGGATGAGATAGCAATAGAGAAGTAGAGCCCTCTATTGAATCAGATTTTGAATTTTGGTCCCTATGTATTGCTTCGATAGAGAAAACATCAAAATTTTCAATATAGTCCCATACCTTATTTCGATAATGCCATAACATATCATTCTTAACTATGAAAACCTTATGTACTTACTTTGGAATCAATTCAGAATCTCCAAGGACTCTCGGTTTCTTAATCCCTTTCTCTTTTTCCATTGACAATCCCAACAACAAAGCTTCATACTTTGTAGTATTATTAGTATTTTTGAATTCCAACTTATATGAAAAAGAGAACATGTGTCCAAAAGGAGAAATTGGAACTACCCCTACACCAGATACTAAACTAGAACTCCATCAAATTTTAAATTCCATAGTTCAGAAGTGATATTTGGACTAAGAAAATTAGTATCTTTATCTAATTATGATAGAAGCATATAATTTATGAATTTTAATTCTTCAAATAAAATTTGGGACTTAAGATCCTCTTATTTTAGAATGGTAAACTTGGCTTTAGTTCAGACTGTGTTCCACCTTTTATCTCCCCATGTATTAGAATTGATGGTTATGAATTGTAATCCATTTTGGTGAATTTATCCTCTCTAAGCCTTTTGGTGTTAACATACTACAACCCAAGTGGTGAATATCTCATACCAATATTTTCAAATTTAAGTCTCTTATTAGTGAGTCAGCCAAAGATAGTCTGGAGTTACATCTTTGATTTTCTGGACTAAAGGTACCTTTCTTACATTCCATGGAACAACATCAAAACAAACTGTTGAGGTAAACCTCCAGGAGCCGGAGAAAACCCATACTGTCATTTGAGGCTCCTAATCAATGATACATTCATTCAACCCATACACATGCTTATATACATAAAATGGAAGCCTGGCTTTTCTTTTCTCTTATATTTCTGTGAGGCAATGGCTCTTTGGCTCTGCAAGATAGGACAGGGAGAGATTGATTAGCATTAACCATCTGATTCCTAGGTTAATTTTATCTGCAAACCACAAACCTAACATATTTTAACCAGCCCACAGTCTAGTTCCTTAGGATTCATTTTTGTATGGTCTTTAGTTCACAGTAACTTTTGTATTCCTTTGATTTTTTTACAGAAGTCCTATACTGCAAATACAGCCCTTTCCATAGATATATCAAAACCCTATGCAAGTCATCACACTTTGAGCCCTGTGAGAAATTGTTCTTAGAATTAGACTTAGTGAATAGAGACTTGGAAGTGCTTTGCATACCTTTTTTATTTGGATTTTTCAACCACGATTCAACACAACACAAGATGAGTCATCCAAGGTAGTATAAATATTGCCTCCTCTTTCATAGTCTAACTCATATTCAAGGAACAAATTGTAGAGTCTCCATATTGATCAAAGTATTGTCTTCATTAGTTATCTCCTCAATAACTTCTTTCATGGTGATTATTTGCATGAACCTATTCAAATCTAGATAGCTAGCTCCATCATGGTCCATAATCAAATAACAATTACAAATATTACTTTTATTCCTAGGTGGAATTTATATAGCCAATCTTTTCTATGAAGGAGGAAGAGGTGAGATCTTATTATTTAACTACACATATCCTTTCCTAGCTTTATCTTGATATGGTTGTTGTGATTGTTATAATTTCTTAGGCATGTATCTTTTTAAGGTGATAATATCATTCACCAATCTTTGAATCGTTGAATTAGAGGAGGTAGGGGTCTAAGTTTTATTTGTGTGAAGCCCCTTTTTTTCATTTTCTTGTAGTAATGAGGTCATCTTCTAATTCTATCACCATACTTTGTGTTGCACCCATATCATCAACTCATGCTCTTCTTAAATGAAAACCAATGTTAGGTGGTTATACATTAATAAAGAAACATTTTTTTATTCTCAAGAGTAGTAGTAGTATCAATTTTGTTTACAAGCTTATTAAACTTAGCCACAAACTCCCACATTGGTTCATGGACTTCCTTTTTTAATTGCATTAATTGTGCTAGAAAATAATGTTCATATTTTGCACTTTTGAACCTATTCTCAAATCTACTCCTCATAGTGTCCCATGAGCTGATAGAAAAATTTGGAAAATGGTAAAACCATTCAGCCACAATGTTTGTAAGTGACTATAATAATCTAACAGCCACATCCTCATGTTGGACACCCAACACTCCACACATAGCAAATAAAGCATTGATATGATCATTTGTAGAAGTCTTACCATCTCCTTTGAATTTAGGGATATTCTTTCTAGAACCCTTAGCAAACTCATGTAATTGATTAATAAGAGACAAGGGTCCCATAGCCGCTCCCCATGGTACTAGCAATTGTTGAGCCACATTATGGGTAAAATTAATAGTTAAATGGGCTATAGTACCATGTAATATGAATGCTTGAAAAGTGGGAGAACAATTTATATTCCTAGTTGGAGAAGAGGGTTTGTTCCTAGACCTAACTCTTATAGCCAAAAGTGAAGAGCCTAAAAAAAATTCTTCTTGTAATGCTTCAAAAATTGAATTCACAACACCCTTTTTGTGTTCATATCTCATGTATCTTCTAGAATCCACTATGATTATTAACCAAGTGCAGAGAAGAACCCTTATAATTCAATTACCTTGATGGCATTGGCCTTAATTTCTCCTTATATGAGTCCTTAGGAGAGAAAAAGATCTTTCAATAATCTATAACTATTGTCCAAGCTAAAGTTTTATAATCTCTTAACCCAGTTCTTCTTCTTCTTCTAATACCTAATTAACTCAGTGGTATTCTTTATCAATTCTCCTACACCTCCAAGCCAAAGTATGCAACTGCCAAATTATGTCTTCTTGCTCGACTTGTATCCAATTCAAATTTGGTTGTGGTACAAGGATATCATTATTATGTGGAAAAAACATGATCTCTCATGTGTAAAATCCATGACCTCTCATGAAATAAAACCATGGTTGTAGTTTTGTTGATGGTTTAGCTGTTTGTTTGTCATTATCACATCTTTAACAACTATGTTTGGTTTTTTGGGGCTGCTTTTCATTGTGCTATCTTTTGTAGCCTGGTTTTGTTGTAAACGGTTTCAGGGCCCCTTTTAAAACCCATTTTTCCTTAATCAAAAACTATTATTTATCTTCGCATTCGATGTCTCCAGGAGAGTCACCCAAAATCTATTGGTTAACAAATTTTGTACTTTCTAAAAATTAAATTTCTTCACTCTATTACCCAACATGAGTACAAATCAATTACCAATAGTTAAGTAAACTACTTCTATGTGAATTATTTCCTCTCTAAATTTTATGAGGTACAACTCCCTTTTCTAATAAGTAATATATAATTTTCTAAAAATAATCTAAAAGAGGGTATGCTTTTAACCAGAAAGTAGGAAAGGCAAGAGACTAAATTCCAATGCTTATAAATTTAAACACTAATCTTAATGAATGGATCATAATCATGAAAGGTAGTTAGCACATAGACTAATTTGCATTCCATAAAATATGAACTTTTTTTTTTGTAGTGTCCCTCTGTTTCGGCCGTCTCTTTGAATTTTGAGTAAGTTTATTTATTATTTTTGTTGAAAACAGTTTTACCTCTGATATTTATGTATATATGTTATAGTGGAGTAAAAGAATGTATATGCGGGTAATAAATGGGAAATAAGTAGATGGTGAATTTGGAAATCTTTAGAAAAAGAATCAAATTAGTTATGTTTATCATTTGGGAGATGTGTTAAAGAGTAATTTTGTCTAGAGGATTATTTGGTTAAGCTAGATTAATAAATTGGAATGATTAATAGGGAAAAGTTACCCATAGTTAAATGGATGGAGGATTTGTTAAATAAATGTAATAGAATATTTATGAGAGTCACTTTTCTTAATAGATAAATAATTTGGAATATTGGATAGAGGAAATTGATTATTTATATGTAGGTGATTGCTTTCAACTGTTAGAAGTTAATAATGTAAGTAGGATTATAATTAAGTTGGCAAAAAGTTTATCAACTCTTTTCAATTTTTTAAATACAAGTAAATTAATTTTTCCCCTAAACATATAACTATCATAATCTACAAACTTTTTCCCAACTTAATTATAATCCTACTTACATTATTAACTTCTAATAGTTGAAAACAATCACCTACATATAAATAATCAATTTCCTCTATCCAATCTTCCAAATTATTTATCTATTAAGACAAGTGACTCTCATAAATATTATCATGTAAAGTCTGATGTTAGAATGATCTCACTTTTATTTTGTAATTAAATAAAAATAAAGCTAGTGAATTAGTATATTAAACTAAATAGAGTTCTATTTGCTTAGTATATATTTATTTATGAAATATCTGATGAGTTATTTTTTCAATTATTAAGTGGCCTTCAATTATGTTTATAAAAGAAAGGTAAGTTTAAACGTATAGGTTATATGATATTTATTCATTATAAAATTATTTAGTTAGTAAGGTAATGAATTAAAATTTAGTTGAAATAAAATTATTAATGATATTTAATAGTTTTAATGAAGAAGTCTTGTGTTTTAATAATATTAAGTAGGGTTAATTTTAGTGATAAGATTTAGATCCAATTTGATAGCTTAAACCGTAAATTTAAATAATTCATTGTTACCCTGCTAATTATTTAATGGTAAATTGAATAAATTAAATGATAATTTTAAACAATAATTAAAATAATTTACTTTTGTGATTAACATTGGAATCAATGTTTTTAGTCACCTATTTTTGCCAAGGGAAGAGGTTTCTAATTGAATTACATGTGTAAGTTTTACATCAGGTGGTAAAAACAAGAAAAAGAGTGTTTGACAGGTCTTAGGGCATGCACTCGAAAAACGGAAAAATTTTCCACCTATAATGTTTTGGTTCTCGAAAACAAAACGGGGAAGTTGTTTTTGGAAATGAATGAATGAATGTATGTTTTTAATCACGTCCACGAGGCCAAGCAGCCTATGGGACCCACAAATAGCAAGCGAAGAGACGTGAACCCCAGAAAAAACAAAAAAAAAAACTATGTTTCTTTTTCTTTCTGCATCTTGGATCTTCTGCTGTGTATCTTGACCAGAAAATCTGCAAACCCTATTATCTTCTTTCTTCAAACAAATCACCCAATTTGTTCCCTTCTAATGTCTCAGTATAATTGATCTGAATGTCCTTGTAAGCCGAACATTCCCTGATGTAGTGCCAATCCCTTTTAAAAAGGAAGGGATTGGGGATTTTCGCAAAGGGGATTAATCCATCTTGCTCTCTCCATCAACACACGTTGCATTTCAGTGGGTTGTACCCAGGAATCATTTAAATTCCTCTATCTTTCATCAATCTCCTTACTGCTTGAACCACTCACACCTGTCTGATTCTGCACAGACGTCTAATAATAAGGTTTGGGTTGTCTCCATGATAGTCATTATGGGCAGGAAGGTCAACCATGCACTCCTAATGATCAACTATATATGTAATGCAATAAGGCTTACTGTCCTGTGAAGTATGTGCAGCCCTCATACTCTAAACCTGTATGACTACACGCACCTAGAACACAAGCAAAGCTTACAACGTTAGGATGTGTTACAGAGTGCTTCGTTAATTCAAATATTTTGAGAGCTTCATTGCAAAATCCATTTTTGTGCACATTTTGCAATCATTGCATTTCATTCCATGAGACCGCATTTCCTTCCCTTTTTTTTTTGGCGCAGGCAAAGAGGAATGTTGGAAAAGGTTGTGGAGATTGGCTCTACACCTTCCAATTGCATTCGCTTGTAAGTTTCTTAATCATTTTCAACACGTCTATTTTGTGCATACCTTGCAAATCATTGCATCCCAGGAGATCACGTTTCTTTGAGCTATTCTGATAAATAGTTCACACGCCTTGTCTATGCGTCGCATTTTGCATACATGTCTTCCAACGCAGTTGCAACTACAGCATTTTCCAAAATCTCCCCACCCGTTATGCTTTGGAGGATGTCCATATCCTTTTCCAAGCTCCCATTTTGGCGTAGACAGAGTGAACACTGGCAAGGGTTATTAAATTTGACTTACATTTGTAAATTGCATTTGCTTGAAAATTTCTAAAGCCTTTTAATGGATCCATCTTGTGCATAAACTCTAATTATTGCATTCCATGAGATCATATTTCTTTGGAGAGTTCTACCAAACAGATCATGGGCCAAGTCTGTGTTTCCACTTCTTGCATACATGTTTATGGAATTCATATAATTATATAAGTTATTATTGGGTTGATTATAAAATATATCGATTCATCTTCTTTATGGCATTTTGTAATTATGGAAATTAAATACAATATGATATCATTTCTTTTATAATATATTTATATAGGTATGTATATATTTGATCTAGTGGACATTTTTCAGTGGAAATTGAATTGTCTCATTTTTCTCCAAAATCTGCACCATCAGAAAGAGCTCAGTGTCCTGGTTCCAACACAACTCGAACGGAGTGAAAAGGAGTCCGTTTGCACAAGTTATGGCCAGTCAAACCTTCGGTCAAACTGGGATCAGGGGCATTCAGGAAGCGAAAAAAATTATTGTTTCAGAAATCGATGAAAGTAGCATCAAGTCGAATAGCTCATCGAGATGATTCTGGCAACGTTCGTTTCGTCGGAATCCGACATCGTATGCTCAACTTATCAGCGGTCAAAGTTTCAGGTTGACTTGGTGGACTTGAAGGTACAGTGATGACGTCATCATCCGTACAGCTGACGTCAGCACGAGGTACGAAATCTGAAGTGGACCAATCAGAAGCTGACACGTGGCAGTCTGTATGGTTCGTACATGTCGACGTGGCACGATGATCTGGCTAGTGGGTCATCGGTACAGAGCCAATCAGATGATGACACGTGTCCCCGTAATCCAGTCAGCTGTACAGTCATCTGCCTCATCAGCGCATAGTTGGCAGACACGTGGGTGGATAGGTCAAGGGACACGTCAGCGGTTGAGTCAACGTCCATGTCAGCATCCTAGTCACTGTCCACGTCAGCCTGACACATCGTTAGTACCAGCGAATAGTTCTCTGACATGTGGCATCTAGTCAGAGCTGAGTCAGCGAGGTCGGTTTATCGTTGATGCCATGTGGATGAATCCAAGAGTGACACGTGGCTTCAGTCTATGCCCCTCTCCATCGGTGGCTGGAAAAATCATTTGGTTTGTTTCAAAATGTATGGTGGGGGAGGGATTCGACCCCCCTACCATTGAGTTTCCGCAACAACCGCCTACCAACTCTCCTACATGCGCGCATCTAAACTTATATAGAGACAGTTTACTTTTGTTAAGATTTCGTTCAAATTTGGTTTAAAAAAAATGGACGGCCGGGGGTTGGAACCCTGAACCGGCCGGGTCCCAAAATATTAAGCCACCGATACGCCCTGCGTATAGTTTGATAAATATGTGGCATCGGTCGATTTTGATATTGTTTTAAACCAAATGCCATATCAAAATAAAAACAAACTCCTCTAAAATAAAACAAACAACCTTGAAAATACTTCCCTAAAATTGTAAAGCCCGAGTCAACAAAATAAGGGCTAAAATATTATCAAAAGATTATATGGGGATTAGAATGTTTTAGGGGATTTATATGCAGGATTTTTCAAGTATTCTTACTATGTAAAGGGGATTATAGGAATTTTTGAAAATATGATTTGTAATTTGGAGAGATAAGGTGAATATTTTCAAATCAATTGGTTAAAGGCCAATTTGAGCAAATTCTTTGTATAAAAAGGGGGCTTGAGGTGAGAGTTGATAAGTTTTCTTTCAGGTGATGAAGTCCTAATGCTGAGGCGTGAAAAGAGAGGTCTTGTTGGAGAATTCTTTCAGTTCATTCTTGCATATCAGAGCGTCGTTACGCTGCCGAAGTGATTGGAGAATGATTGTGGTGCATTGTGGATCGATTTTGAAAGTTAATCGATCGACTTATTGAGGACCCGGAGACATAGTCACATTCTGTGACGAACTCCATTATCAAGCGTTGTTTGCACTTCTCTTCTCTCTCTTTCTGTTTCTCATTTCCTTCATTTCTGTTATAATCACCTTGTTAATTCTTTTCATTCTGTTATTTCCTTAAGTTAATTTTGATCTAATTAACTTGAAATAATCATTGTAAAAGAATTGTAAAAGTTAAACATTTCAATACTGCAATCTAGTCTAGATCCTATACAGATCAAGTTGGTATCAGAGCTTTAGGGTGACTTTTATTGCAGTTATTTGTTTTTGAATGCTAACGAGATCCAGGATTCAGAAGGGTGAAGGCAAGCTCGAAGACTTTGATCCTGAGATCGGGAAGCGTAGAACATTTCCAAAGATGTCAGTTTCTGGAATGGAGGTTCCTGAAGAAATCAGTGAGCAAGAATTTCGAAGAGCATTCCTCGAGATGAAGGCTAAGGTAGACATTCTTTTTCAAGAGAGACAAGAATGGAAGGAACGTGAAGAAGGATCGCCGGGCAAGAAGATCGCGAAAGACATAAAAGGAAACATCACAAAGATGTGCAAGAAAACCGATTATCTTTCTTCTCCTCCCTCTTCTCTCCTTCTCCTTCTTCCATCTTCTCCTATTTCTTCTAATCCTTTCAAGACTGGGTATAAGCCTAAAATAAAACTGGATGTAAAATTTGATTTGCCTAAATATTGTGGTGAACTTAATGCTAATAAATTGGATGATTGGATTCAACAAATAGAGGTCTACTGTAGAGTCCAAAACTTGTTAGATGATGTTGATAGGATCCAATTGGCTACTCTTCGTTTAGGTGGTACAGCCTTAACCTGGTGGGAGAGTAAGTCTAAGGCAGAAGTTTCACAACATGGTAGAGTCAGTTTAACTTGGGCAGAATTTATTAATGCACTTAAGAAGCAATTTTATCCCCTAGGACATATGCAGCAATTAATGATGGATTGGAAAATGTTTAGGCAAGGGAAAGGTCAAACTGTCCAAGAGTACACCCACGAATTCAGGAAAAGGGCTATTTCTTTGAATGTTCCTTTGTACACTCAGGACACGTTGTTGAAGTACATAGGAGGTCTACATTCCTACCTTAGGCATTCTATCTTGGTTTTGAACCCTTGTAACTTGGATGAAGTGTCTATTCAAGCTACACACTTAGAGTCAAGGGGTAAAGGATCTTTTATTGATAATGATGTAAAGAAATCTTCTAAGAATGCAGAGACAGGGAAAGGAAAGAAGGCAGCTACAGTCAAGAAAGATGAGAAACTTTCTTGTACACATTGTGACAAGGAAGGTCATGATGAAGAACACTGTTGGAAGTTGCATCCCGAATTGAGGCCTAAGTGGGCTCAAAGACTTAATCAGAAACAGAAAGGTAAGGAGAAAGCCGCAAATGTTGTTATGGATCTTGGTTCAGATTCAGATGATGAGACTAAGATAACAGCTATGGGTCTAAGAGGTAAAGCTCCTATTTCTGGTGTTTCTTTTCATAGTTGTGCTTCTTCATCTAAGGTTAATGATGTCTCTGAAGATGTGAAGAGGAATGAGCTATTTCACTTAAGGGTTGTTGCTAAGAACACTAAAATTGATGCACTCATAGATAGTGGATCTCAGGTTAATCTGATTTCAGAAAGTGTTGTAAAGAACTTGGGATTAAAAACTACACAACATAAGCAACCTTATCCACTAGGCTGGATTTGTGAAAATGATAAGTTGCAAGTAACAAAACAATGCACCTTAAGGTTCACAATTACTAGTAAATTTGTGGATGAAGTTCAGTTTGATGTAGTTCCACTGGATATCTGTGGGATAGTGCTTGGAAGCCCTTATCTTTATGACAGAAAAGCAATCTTCTACAGGCAACAAAATCATTATCACTTGTTTAAAGATGGTGTTCAGTACATTGTACATTCTCACAAGATTAAGACTGATCAATCTTTTGCAAACACAGGACAGTTAAAGAGGGTAATTAGTGCAAGTAAAGAGTTAACTCTTATGTCTGTCAGTACAGGTGGTTCTACACTTGAACTTGGAGTAGCTAACCAGGGTCAGATGTTGTAGGATGCACCAACAGTACAGCATGAGAAAATGATGCTTGAAAGCATTAATGAATCCTTGGGTAAAATTGTTCCTATTGTGAAGGATCGAATTGTTGTTAACTTATTCTCTTTCATTTCTGCATTGATGTTCAGCTTGATGCTAGTCAATTTTTGTTGGTTAGTGGCTACGGCAATTGATGTAGATGCTTATGGAAGTGATAGAATAATGTTTGTGTTCAACAATGGTGTTGCAGTCTTTATTGTGCTTGTGAGCCAGGTATTCAGATGTACAGAAGATACAGGACAAGTGGGGAGGCCAAGTCCTCACTTAATGTCAGAGTAAATGTCACTTTTGGAGGTCCAAAAGGTCTTCAGTGGGGAGGCCTGATCCGGTGGACATTTTTCAGTGGAAATTGAATTGTCTCATTTTTCTCCAAAATCTGCACCATCAGAAAGAGCTCAGTGTCCTGGTTCCAACGCAACTCGAACGGAGTGAAAAGGAGTTTGTTTGCGCAAGTTATGGCCAGTCAAACCTTCGGTCAAACTCGGATTAGGGGCATTCAGGAAGCGAAAAAAATGATTGTTTCAGAAATCGATGAAAGTAGCATCAAGTCGAAGAGCTCATCGAGATGATTCCGGTAACGTTCGTTTCGTCGGAATCCGACATCGTATGCTCAACTTATCAGCGGTCAAAGTTTCAGGTTGACTTGGTGGACTTGAAGGTACAGTGATGATGTCATCATCCGTACAACTGACGTCAGCACGAGGTACGAAATCTGAAGTGGACCAATCAGAAGCTGACACGTGGCAGTCTATACGGTCCGTACATGTCGACGTGGCACGATGATCTGGCTGGTGGGTCATCGGTACAGAGCCAATCAGATGATGACATGTGTCCCCATAATCCAGTCAGTTGTACAGTCATCTGCCTCATCAGCGCACAGTTGGCAGACACGCGGGCGACAGTCAAGGGACACGCCGCTGGAGTCAACGCCCATGTCGCAAGATCCTAGTCACCGCCCATGTCACCACACGCCGTTAGTGGCTCAATGTAATAGTTCTCGACATGTGGCATCTAGTCGAGCCGAAGCCGGGCCGAGGTTGGTTTATCGTTGATGCTATGTGGACGAATCCAAGAGTGATGGCTTCGGGCCTAAGGCCTTCCATCGGTATCGGAAAATCGTTGTTTGTTTCAAATGTATAGAGGATCAATTCCCCTACTATCAGTCTCTGCGAACAACGCCTACCAACTTCTACATGCCACATCTAAACCATATAGAGACAATTCTACTTTTGTTAAGATTTCCATTCAAATTCGCTTAAAAAAATGGATTCACGGTTGGAACCCGAATCCTGGGCAAGTCCCAAAATATTAAGCCACCGATACGCCCTACGTATAGTTTGATAAATATGTGGCATCGGTCGATTTTGATATTGTTTTAAACCGAATGCCATATCAAAATAAAAACAAACTCCTCTAAAATAAAACAAACAACCTTTTTATTGAAAATACTTCCCTAAAATTGTAAAGCCCGAGTCAACAAAATAAGGGCTAAAATATTATCAAAAGATTATATGGGGATTAGAATGTTTTAGGGGATTTATATGCAGGATTTTTCAAGTATTCTTACTATGTAAAGGGGATTATAGGAATTTTTGAAAATATGATTTGTAATTTGGAGAGATAAGGTGAATATTTGCAAATCAATTGGTTAAAGGCCAATTTGAGCAAATTCTTTGTATAAAAAGGGGGCTTGAGGTGAGAGTTGATAAGTTTTCTTTCAGGTGATGAAGTCCTAATGCTGAGGCGTGAAAAGAGAGGTCTTGTTGGAGAATTCTTTCAGATCATTCTTGCATATCAGAGCATCGTTACGCTGCCGAAGTGCTTGGAGAATGATTGTGGTGCATTGTAATCGATTTTGGAGTTAATCGGATCGGTCTCTCTATTGGAGTGGACCCGGAGACGTAGTCACTTTCGTGACGAACTCCGTTATCAATCGTTGTTTGCACTTCTCTTCTTCTCTCTCTTTCTTTCTCTCATTTCCTTCCTTTCTATTAAATCACCTTGTTAATACTTTCATTCTGTTATTTCCTTAAGTTAATTTCAATTTAATTAACTTGAAATAATCATTGTAAAAGCATTGTAAAAGTTAAGCATTTAAATACTGCAATCTAGTCTAGATCCTATACAGATCAATATTTTATATATTTACTATTATAAGTAATTAGGAGTTGAGTATGTTTCTTTTGATATAATTCTATTGATATTATTAGACGATTTATATATGTAAGAGTATGTTTAAAGATTGAGTCCTGATTAGTTAATATATTATAATCATAATATTGTATATACATGTAATATATTAAATTGATAGGAAAAAGGATATGGTCATCTTGTAATTTAACGACTTTATTAAAAATAAGTAGAAGAGTTCCTTAGTGAAATGGATTTAATTACATTTAGTTAGGTTACTTATGCCAATTTCCTTCATAGATAAAATTAGGTAGCTTATACTGTTGAGTGAATAAGTAATAAGAAATTTATGGAAAAGTGTTTAGGTTAGTTGTCTAAAGAAATTGGTGAATTTGTAGATTCCTTTATTGATATTAAATGAGCAATTTAAGATGAATTTAAATATCTTTCTTTTTTTTACAACATTAAATATTTAAGTAATTTACTTTTAAGAGAATTAGTTAATTAAACTGATTAAATTAAATTAGGTTAGAAGAAAACATTAGCTTTATTTATTATAGTTATATTAGTTTGAGAGAAAATTTGCCTATCTATATTTCGATAATTAAAGGATGTGATTAAACAAAATAATTAAGTTATCTTTTCATTAATTATTAAATATTGTTTCCTTCGGAATTATTGTATAATCGATATGAGATAAGTTATTAGATCAATTATTGATATAGTTAATAATGAATTATTAAAATAGGTTACTTGATTTATTGATTTAAGGTGAATAGTAGGCGAATTGGTTTTAGGATTGTGGAGGAATTTTGTTAAGAAGAGAGATAGAATGTTAATAATAGAGAATTGTAAATAGAAGATATATGTTAGGATAAGCATCTTTTGACTTTAAATTTTAAAGTGCATATATTCATCTAAGTGGTTTGACTTGTTTTCATGTTGGTATATTTGAGTGTCTTCAATTGTTAAATTTATTTGTATAAGTACATGAGTTGTGAAGGTTTTCCATAGTTATGGTGTATTGTTTGGATAAATAAGGAATTTTAGTAAATATGAAAATAATGTCACCGTTGGATGTATTGCTTGTTGATGCTTATTGGTTTTGTTTAAGTTGTTTATTAGTCATATTATTAGCTTGTTAGGGCATCGTGTGTGGAGAAAATTGAGGTCT
>VDFB02115263.1:0-27193 GCA_007258455.2 Sequoia sempervirens | reverse complement strand
CCCGAAGAAGATAAAAATAAATTTTAATAATTTTACAAAGTTATCTTCACATCTGAATGTGGAAAATTACATGAAACAAAAATAAGAAATGATTACAAAGAATTAATCCAAAAAAATCTCTAGAGAAAATGTAGAATTTCTAAACAACAAAATTTCAAAAGAGGAAATAACAAAAGCTATACTATCCTTAAACAATGATAAATCTCTAGGGGCAGATGGGATGTCGACTGAGTTCTACAAAAATAATATAGAATGGATAAGTGAGGACCTCTTGTAGATATACAAGGAGGCTATTGAAAAAGGCTCACAAGGAAGAACCATAAATAAGGGCATTATCAAACTAATTCCTAAAGAGGGAGATACAACTTTAATAAAAATTGGAGACCTATAACACTTAACGTGTCATAAAAATACTAGAAAAATCCATAGCTATGAGATTTACATAAATTCTCCCAAAAATTATCAACAATGCACAAACATGATTCATAAAAGGAAAAAAAAATCTTGAAAAACTTTTTACTAGCTAGGAAGTGATGGAATAGGCAAGAATATCCAATCAAAACATAGGAATGCTACTGTTAGATTTTGAGAAAGTATATGATAAGATAGAATGGAATTTCATAATAATGAACTTGGAGGAATTTGGATTCCTAGAAATATTTCACCAAATGGTCAAAACCTTGATGAAAGATGCAACTTCCCAAGTTGAAATAAATAGATCCTTGATGAAAGAATTCTAGCTATAGAGATCAATAAGAAAAGGATTCCCATTAGCTCCTTCATTGTTTGTTATAGCTATAGATGCATTACACTATATACTTAGAGACTCATCACTAAGTCCTAGAATCAAAGGACTAACACTAACAAATAAAGGAGAATTAATAAAAAATATAATTTACAGATGATACAACACTCTTCATAAAGCTAGAGAAGGAAAACTTTAAAAATCTAATGGAAAAATTGAATATATTTGGTAAAGCAGTCGAAGCAAAAATCTATAAAGGAAAAACCATTATGCTAACTTGGAAAACCTCCCAACTAGACTTGTTCAAAGAGCATGAATACCAATTGGGAGGTCCAAGAAAAATAGTTAGGTATTTAGGAATAACTTTCACAATAAGCCCAAATATAAAAGCCATGTAGGATTGGGTAAAAAATAAGATAGAGAAAAAACTAGGAAACTAGAATAAACAATATTTATCGATATCTGGAAGAGCTCAAGTATGTCAAGAAATAATATCTTCCTATAACATATTATGCATTTGTCTGGCTATTTAATAGTTACCAAATTGAGGAGATACAAACAAAAAATAGATAGTTCTTATGGTCAGATGGAAAAGGTAAGAAAAAAGTATGAAATAAAATACAAGTGGTGCTTCCTAGAAAAATAAAAAAGGTGGTTTAGGACCGAAAGATACAAGGAATTTTTTTGGCATTGAAATGGATCTGCAAATCCCTTAAAGGAAATGAATCGTGAAAAATCCTAATAGGAAACAATATACAAAGAGTTATACCAAAGCAAGCCAAATCTTAGAAGAATATGCCTCTTTGTGACCTATTTTTTGGAAATTTACTAGTGTCTCTTATTTGTTCCAATGTATTTAAAAGTATTTGGAAGGCTTAGGAACTAAGTAAAGACTCTATCTCGAGTAAATATTTAGTGGAAGCAGACTTAAACAAAATCTTCCAAATGAGATCTATTTGGTGGAATATCTATCACAAGAATAAACCCTTGGCACTCCTACAAGGATGCTAAAAAAAGGCTTGGTATAAGAAAGGAATCACTCCATTCCAAAATCTACTAAAAAATGGGAAAATAAAAAACATGGGATTCTGTCAGCCTAGAATTTAACCTATCTCAAACACAAAAGAGAACTTATGAAATGGTTAAAAAAAGAAACATAGAATTGGAAAAAGAAGAGTTTACAAAAATGAAAATAAAAAAGACTTCATATGGATGGAGGATAATAGATTGATAGAGCTAAAATGTAAAGAAATTTATAACATAGGTGGAGAATCCCCAAACTTGACAAGTTATTTGAACAAAAGCTGGAACTTGAAACTGAACTACAAGCAATGAAATAAAGTATATATGCATCTCTGGAATAATTTATTGGAACCAAAAAGGGTAGGTTTTGTTGCAAGTATGAAGGTGTTGTCATTGATGTCAAATAGTCAATTGGTTGCTGTTGATATTGATGTCATGTATGTTGGTTATTGGTTGTATATTTCGAGGATATTGAAAAAATTGTAATAAAGAAAGGTTGTAGGTATTCAGTTTTTGCTCCAGGTTTTGATTTGGAATGTCCTACCATGCTAGTGAGGATTTGACGTATTTTTCATGATTGTTGGAAGTTTCTATTTCCATATTTTGGGTTTTTGGATTGTTGTATAGTGTGAGTTGTGTTCACTAGTTGTGAACCGTGCTTTTCTGTGTATCTAGTTGAGGTATGGGAGAAATGTAGTTGCTTTGGATTTCTTCTTGTTTGAGTCTTATGACTTGTGGTTCTTAGGATAAGTTGATGAGGTCATGTTCAAGTGAAATTTGTTGACCGAAAAGATTGGATCGTGTTAAGGTTGAGTGTGCTTAATTGATTTATGTGTTTTACACTGGTATTGGCCGACCTTGTGTTAAACACTACTTATGAAGTTCATGGGAGCATTTTTAGGCATGTTGGGACTTATTTAGGTCCTCATTAAGTGTGCATTTGAGTTTCTCTCATTCTATTTCCATCGTAGAATGTTTTGGCACTGACCTAATTTGAATTTGTAAATACAAATGGTATATGGCCAACTTTGGATGAGTTTCAAGGTTGAAGATGGTATAAATATAAGTTGAGATGTTTGAGAAAGGTGTGAATGAATGAAAGAGCAAGATATATGTGAAATTGTGTGTGTGTGTGTGTGTGTGTGTGTGTGATGTGAGTAGATCAATGCAAAATTCAAGTGGTGATTTTCCAGAGGTAGTGAGTTGAAGGTGTACTATATCATTCAAGCATGTATGCAAGTGTGTGAGTGAATTGTGGTGGAAATATCCATTGCATTGATATTTTCTTCTCTCTATAACAAATCTCTTCTATCTTCTTTTTTATTTCTATGGAAGTGAGCCTTTCGGGTGGTTAACCCTTACTAGACAATGAGTCCTATTTCAGACAGTGAGTCTTGTTTTGGCAATGAGCTTTTTTGGCAGTGAGCCTTTGTATTCAGGTTTGATATTCTCTAAATTATGAGCTAATCCTCATCGTGTTTTTTACCTTATTGGATTTTCCACATAATCTGGTGTTGTTGTGTGTATGGTTTTGCTTCTTTCAATTTTTTATTTTACACTTAATGATTCATCACATACGCATAGTAAAGGATTTGTGAATGATAATTGATATATCTTGTGGTGGAATTGTTAATTTATACAACTGATTCACCCCACCCCTCTTAGTTTTCTTGCTCAACAATTAGTATAAGAGCTTGGTTCCTTGGAGAAGAGTTTAACCACTTGAGCAAGGTACATGATGGCGAGCAAGATCACTATTGAGTGTCCTAGGTTTGATAAGACTAATTATTCCTTTTGGAAAATAAAGATGGAAGGATATCTGGAGTATTGTGGATATGATATTGAGAAAGATTATAAGATAGTATATACTCCTCCTGCTAATGGTCTAAGTACAACTGATGAAATTAAGGTGCATGAAGCAAACACTAAGGAAAAGTTCATTCTAAAGAATTCCTACTGTCAAATATTTCAAGGTATTTGGAAGAAAATGTTATATCAGAAGGGATGGAGAAAAGTTAGGGAAATTTGATGCTAGATGTGATGAGGGTATCTTCCTTGGATACTCTACTAGAAGTAAAGCTTATAGATTTTTCAATAAAAGGCTAAGAAAAATCATAGAGAGCACAAATTTCAAGGTGGATGAAGCATTGAATAATTCAATTGAAGTTGATGGATATGTATCGCATGAACTTGATTGCAAAAAAGTTGAAGAAGTTGTGGAAGAGTAGGAAAAGTAGAATGAAGAATAAGAAGCTACAGTGGTGTCCCAAAAGACACCTAAATATGTGCAAAAGAATCATTCAAAAGATAAAATCATTGGAGACAAGAGGAAATGAGTATTGATAAGAAGCAAAGCTGTTGTTGCTAGTGAAATAAATATGTGTTTACTTTATGAAGTTAAACCTAAGATTGTAAGTGAAGCATGTAAATATGAGCATTGGATGAAAGCTATGGAAGAAGAACTTATGCAAATTGAGAAGAATCAAACCCAAGAATTGGTCCCTAGACTAGTAAATAAAAACATAATTGGATCAAAATGGTTATTTAGAAAAAAGTTGAATAAGAATGGAGAAGTGGTCAGAAATAAAGAAAGACTTGTGTGTAAGGGCTACTCGCAAATAAAAGGTATATATTTTTAGGAGAACTTTACTTCGGTGGCAAGGATAGAAGCTATCTGAATGTTTTTGGCATTTACTACACATAAAGATTTTAAAGTTTATCATATGGATGTAAAGTCTGCATTTTTGAATGGTGAATTGGAAGAAGTGTACATGGAACAACCAAAAAGATTTCAGTTGTTAGATCAACTGGATATGGTCTATAGATTAAATAAGGCTTTATATGGATTAAAGCAAGCTCTTAGAGGTTGGTATGCAAGGTTGGACAAATATTTGATTCAAGAAGGTTTCAATAAAGGTATGACAGATAGTAATTTGTATTTTAAAATTGAGAATGACAAGATCTTGATAGTGGTTGTATATGTTGATGATATTATCTTTGGAGGAAATGAAACAATGTGCAAGATGTTTGCTGAAGAGATGCAAGAAGAGTTTGAGATACAACTACATGTCTATGTTTGGTGAGATGGATTTCTTTCTTGGGTTGCAAATCAATCAAATAGAAAAAGGGATTTTTATTTCACAGTCAAAATATTTTAAACAGATGTTGAAGAAGTTTGGAATGAATGGTTCCAAACCGGTATGCACTCCTATGGTGATTGGCTACAAATTGAGCAAAGATGATGATTCACCTAAGGTTGATCAGAACAAGTACAAATCTATGATTGGAGGACTATTGTATTTAACTGCTACTAGAGCAGATATCATGCATGTGGTTTGTCTTGTGGCTACATTTCAAGAAGACCATAAAGAAACACATGTTAAGTTGCTATTAAGAGGATATTCAAATATTTGAATGATACCCTAGATTATGGATTGTGGTATCCTAGGGATACTGACTTTACACTAAGTGCTTATACAAATGTAGATTGGATAGGTTGTGTTGATGATATAAAAAGTACAAGTGGTGGTGCATTCTTTCTTGGTTCCAAATTGGTGTCATGGTTGAGTAAAAAGCAAGATTCAATTTTCTTATCCATTGCAGAAGCTGAGTATATTGCTACTGCAAAAGCTGAGTATATTGCTACTGCATCTTGTTGTACACAAGTTTTGTGGATGAAACAGTCTTTGAAAGATATCAAAATAATGTATGATGATCCCATTTCTATTTTCTATGATAATACAAGTGTAATTAAAATTTCAAAGAATCTAGCGATGCACTCAAGGAAAAAACATATATCTATCAGGTATCACTTTTTGAGAGAGGAGGTTGTGGAGAATGAAGTAAAACTTGAGTATGTACCTACAAAGGATCAGATTGCTGAAATATTTACTAAGGCTCTTCCTAAAGATACTTTTGAGTATCTATGGGAGAAGTTAGGGGTCATTTCCCCTCCATTCTTGAACTATATGCATATGGATATGCATCATTCAGGTGGATCTATAGATCTATCTTTATTCTAGACTTATGTTTGGTGGCTACCTCTTAGGAGGAGCAGGTAGTATCTTGTGTTGTCATTGAAAAATTGTTTGGGTATACTCCTAAGGGGGAGTATTCAATACTAGTAAGGTTCTTAATATCAAAGGGGAAAACAATGTTAACATTCTTTTTCCTTTGCAATTGATGTCAAAGGGGGAGAGAGTGTCATGTGAAAAAGTTTATTGACTGAGGGGGAGAAAGTAAAATAATGAGAAAGTGTTTTCAGAGCTATTGTGTTTTCTTTGATGGTTTTTCACATCATGTGTTGCCAAAAATGAAAAAGGGGGAGATTGTTGCAAGTATGAAGGTGTTGTTATTGATGTCAATTGGTCAATTGGTTGCTGTTGTCATTGATGTCATAGATGTTTGTTATTGGCTATATATTTCGAGGGTATTGAGAAAATTGTAATAAAGAAAGGTTGTAGGTATTCAGTGTTTTCTCCAGGTTTTTCTTTGGAATGTGCTTCCATGCTAGTGAGGATTTGAGGTATTTTTCATGATTGTTGGAAGTTGCTATATCCATATTTTGGGTTTTTGGATCGTTGTACAGTGTGAGTTGTGTTCACCAGTTGTGAATTGTGCTTTTCTGTGTATCTAGTTAAGGTATGGGAGAAATGTAGTTGATCTAGATTTATTCTTGTTCGAGTCTTATGCCTTGTGGTTCTTAGGATAAGTTGATGAGGTCCTGTTCAGGTGAAATTTGTTGATTGAAAAGATTGGATCCTATTAAGGTTGAGTGTGCTTAATTGATTTATGTGTTTTACACTGGTATTGGCCGACCTTGTGTTAAACACTACTTATGAAGTTCATGGAAGCATGTTGAGGCATGTTGGGACTTATTTAGGTCCTCATTAAGTGTGTATTTGGTCCACCCTCATTCTAATTCCATCTTAGAATGTTTTGGCACCAACCAAATTTCAATTTGTAAATACAAATATGGCTAACTTTGGATGATTTTCAAGGTTGAAGATGGTATAAATATAAGTTGAGATATTTGAGAAAGGTGTGAATGAATGCAAGAGAAAGATGGATGTGAGATAGATGCAAAATTGTGTGTGTGTGTGTGTGTGTGTGTGTGTGTGTGTGTGTGTGTGTGTGTGTGTGTGTGTGTGTGTGTGTGTGTGATGTGAGTTTGAGCAGATCAATGCAACATTCAAGTGGTGAGTTTTCAGAGGTAGTGAGTTGAAGGTGTACTCTATAATTCAAGCATGTCTAGAAGTGTGTGAGCGAATTATGGTGGAAATATCCATTGCATTAAGATTTTCTTCTCTCTACAACAAATATATTTTGTCTTCTTTCGTATTTTTGTGGCAGCGAGCCTTCCAGGTGGTTAACCCTTACTGGACAGTCAGTCTTGTTTCAGGCTGTGAGTCTTGTTTTGGAGAATGAGTCCCGTTTCAGATAGTGAGTCCTATTTTGGTAGTAAGCTTTTCTAGCAGTGAGCCTTTGTATTCGGGTTTGATATTATCTATATTGTGAGATAATCCTCATTGTGGTTTTTCCCTTATTGGATTTTCCACTTAAATCTGGTGTTATTGTATCTATGGTTTTGCTTCTTTCAATTTTTGCTTTTGCACTTAATGATTAATCACATAAGCATAGTAAAGGATTTGTGAATGATAATCAATCTAACTTGTGGTGGAAGTGTTAATTGCTACAACTGATTCACCCCCCTCTCTTAGTTGTCTTGCTCAATAGGTTTTAAAGGGATGATGTTGCTACAAAAATTACCAAATGTTTGTTCAAAGAATAACTTGAATGTCTGTGATATTTGTAAAAAATATGAAACAGTGACTCATATCTTTTTTGATTGTTTCTTTGCCAAAGAAGTATGGAATCTATTCCAAATAGAATTAGAGGGATGGGTAGAATTGAATGAGAAAAAAAAGAAAAAGTAATAAGAAAAATATAAGGGATGGGAAAATTAAATAATCGTTATTGGTTAATCCTAACTATAGAAATTTTATGGTTCTTATGGAAGGCTAAGATTGATTAGAAATACCAAGGCATTAAGAGAGCTCTTACTTAGTTTAATAGAAGACTCACTATTCACAATGTGTCTATGTAGTTAACTATTACATTGGAGGTGGCCAAGGACAATTTCAAGAAGTTGATGGAAAAAGGAAAGGTTGAAATAAATAAAGAGGAGATAAGATATGCAAATAAATGGATATACTGCAAAGAAAATAACAGATCAAATATGAAAGACTTCATGGTGGAGCTAATGAATACCAGCGAAAAACACACAAAATACCTAGATAAGAGGAAAAGAGGTGGTCCAAGATTCCATATAAATTAAGGAAATGACTTTACTGTTGAACTAGTAAGGTCCAATGACAACATCTCAACAATAGAGTCACCTATCAATTGGGATGACTGGGAAAATCATAGTGAGAGTGTTAATTTAAGAGAAATATAGAAAATATGATAAGTAGTATGTTAAAATAACTATTTTTTTGAGGCCCTATGAGGCAAAGACTTAGAGGCCCTGAGAGGTCATAATGATAAACATACACTGATAGTTAAGTATGTGATGATAAGTATGTAATCAATATATCACCTGCATAACTTGATCTTTTTGATTTTTTTTAAAACTATAATGAATATAAAAAATAGTATAAGGAAACATTTCCCACTTGCTATACTAATCTATTTGTAAAATAATAACTGAGGGTAGTAAGGCACATTGCCACTTTCAAAACTAGGTTTTCCTACATATTACAGGTTTCCAGGATAAAAAACTAACATGTTGTGAGTTAGTTCCATATTTTTTTATATTTAAGAAAAAATATTCCATCTCTTAACAATCTCAAAAAATTATTTGCATATCAAGTATTAAGTTTTGAATAATTTAATTGGTTTCTCAATTCTAAAGGAGACTTTATGGATCAATTTTGGTATTAAAGTTGTTTAATCTATTATGGGTTTGTGGTAGGGCTTGCATGACTATAACAAGAGTTCAAAGTGTATCCATGGAGGATTTAAATGCATGGTTGAAAAACTATAAGGTCACATGGGGTATATCATATAAAATCAAGATAAATTGAGACAACAAGAGCACATGAGTAGGCAAAAAAATCTAGTTTTGCACATTATTTTGACCTTTTGCATGACTTATGATTATTGTGTTTGATTATTTTTACAAATTCATGAGATTTGACCTAGGAGTACATATCCCCTTGTGTTATATTGACAACCTCACAAAGGTATTTATAAATACCACAAATCCATATATACTAGAAAGCACAAAAAGTAAAGATACATCAATCAAAGTGAAGAATAGAAGGTTGTAGATTATATAGTACAAATTTGTAGGTATTGGGTAGATTTGTTATCACAAATTTATTCTCGATAACAAGACTAATCACTTTATAGTGTTAATATAATATTTTGATTCTAAAAAAAATACCATTCTATTATTTACTGAGGCATACAAAATTTAAAGCTGCACCAATCTTCATGTATTCATCAATTTAATAACTAAGTACTCTAATTAAGACAAACTAGTATAATATTCAAATGTCAACTCTTATTTGGTTAATATGAATTAATTGTGTTTATATATTATTCTAATTATAAAATTAAATACACCCATTTTTTATTTATATTCTCACACTTCAATTATTAACACAAACTAACACAAATTTAAATTTCAACACTTATTTAATTAATCTAGATAAATTAAAAAAACTTTTACAATATCATTTTCAATTTAAATTTAAAATATTAATACATTTGTGTCAACTCACATTTTTGGTTGTTGTCCATAGGATTCTATTTAATTTAAGCAAAAAAATTATTAAACCAACATTTGCTTATTAAAAAAAGTAGCTTGAGTACACAACCCACCATATGGTCGGGTCCAAGGCAAGAATAGAAAAAATAAAAACCAGCCCATGACCAAACTTATAAATCACACCACCTTTATAAATTACATATGTAATAATATATTATGCTTAATTATGACTTGGTTTAATCATCAATAAATCCTTGGAAATAAAGACATTTTCTACTGAGAAATAATATTAAACTAAGCCCTTAAATTATGGGTGTGACAATTGACCATTTCTTTCTAACATGTTTGTCTAATTCAAACATCATGCATGTGGTATTTATGATTGTTGAACAAGATAACAAAGTCTTTCTTATCATCACACATTGCTTGTGTAAGGATATAACAAAGACTTCAAAAGATATGTTTTTTAAATGTTTGTCATGATTTATTTGGGTTTTTTTTTTGTTTAAAATAAGGAGACTTTTTGATATGTGTTTTTTTAATAAATAAGACCATGGAATGTTTTTATTGAAGTGAAATTTTTTATTTAGGAGTTGTTAATCTTTTCTATCTAGCTTTAGAGTCTAGGAGACTTTAATTTTTTTTTTTAAGGAATATGTTAGGACCATGAAATGTTTTCATTGAAATGAAAGATGTGATTATTTTTATTACACATTATTCGAGAGTTGTATAGTATTTTTAAAGATAGATAATTGAAGATGATGAAATGAATTAAAGATAGATAATTGAAGATTATGAAATGAATTATTCAATTTAAATAAAAGATTAATTAATTAAATTAGCACTTACATTCAAAGGAGGTTCAAGGATTAGTCGAGAGAAAATTATATGTATGTTAATATGTTAAAGAGTATGTGATTGTGCATGGATGCCCTATAAATTCTACTTGCATGGTTGAATTAAACAATTAATAATAATAGAATGAAATAAACTTAGACAAATCTAGATTTTTTCCTTACAAATATTAATTATTATCTATTATAAAAAATATTTGCATACAGATTTAAAACATAAAGCAATGCAAATGAAAAAAGAAAGCTGCCATCAAATTGACAAAAACACTGTGAAATAGAAATAGAATGTTCCCATCCAGTTGTCAAATCAATATTTATCTGACTTTTATGTGATAAGTGAGATTTTGGAGGCTTTTACCATTAAATGACACTGGTTTACCATTAAAACGACAGCTGAAACTTGTTTTCCGATGACTCAACATGGTTTGTAGGTGTGAGACTTGTTTGAGGCTCAAATCTCACACTATATATAGCCTATCGACTAGGAGAGGCACCCAGATGTTTCAATGGTTGTGATAGTAGTTGTTTATATAATGCCCAATATTTTTATCAATATTAGACCAATAGTTGTGACTTTAAAGTTGTTAGTGTTGATGATGACTACCCATAATTAAACAAAATGTATTCCTTTGATCTAAAAAGCAACCAATCATATGATTCCACATCAACGCTCAATAAAACATGCTGGGAATGCACAAGTATTAGTCTCACTTTTTTTTTGGGCCTTTTTGGACGCCTTAACAAAAAGCATGTTGATGTGGCATCATATTTGATGATGTGGTCCTAAAACCTTAGTTATAAGTAGGAGACTTGCCAAGTAAGCTGTTGTAAAAAAATGGGAGTGAATTGAAATTTCCACGTAGGATAATTAGAAGCGCAAAGTTAGGGTGCTCAACTACTGGGTCCTCTCCCCTAATAAATAATAATTAGATAACACAAGTAAATGAGTAATTGATAAGATTAGAGTTAGAATTTATATCTTTCAAAAGGTGTTGAATTATGATAATTTCTTTCCTTTGTCATATCAATGAAAGATTTTGACCCTTCTCCTCACATAAGTTCCATCGTGTCTTCTATTCAATTAGGAGAGAGGACCAAATAGTTGAGCATATTTCAATAGTTGTGATAGTAGTTGTTTATATAATGCCCAATACTTGTGACTTGACTACCCATAATTAAACAAAATGTATTCCTTTGATCTAAAAAGCAAGCAATCATGTGATGCCACATCAACGCTCAACTATCCATGTTGTGAATGCACAAGTATTGGTCTCCTTTTGTTTTGGGCCTTTTTGGACATCTTGACAAAAAGCATGTTGATGTGGCATCAATTTGATGATGTGACCCTGAAATGAAAGTTATAAGCAGGGGACTTGCCAAGTAAGCTGCTGTAAAAATTGAAAGATCTGAAATTTTCCATAGGTTTGAGAAGTGCAAGTTAGGGTGCACAACTACTCCACTAGAATGTGGTAGAATCAGCTATTTGGAGGGTGATCAACTCTGAGCTACTTCTTGACCCAGCGCGCCTCTTCAATGGCCAAGACATTGCTCTCGCCTTTCTCTCCAATGCGGTGGAACTCATCAATTGCTCGGCCCTGGTCAGTGTTCTCTGCACCAAATACATATGGGATGGCATTTGCAGCGACTCTCTTCTGGTTCATGACTTGGAGCTCTGTGACTCCACAGAAGGGCTTTACCCTCTTGGCGGTCTCTTCTCTACTACTCCAATGGCATCAGCTGTGTTCGTTTGACATTCTCAAAAGGTCTAATATTCAATTGCAAACTGGTTCTTGATTCAGCTCTAGATGCCCACATCCACTGTATAGACTCAGACAAAAGAGCTGAAATCTCTGATATGTTCAGTGCTCTGCATTGTCTACTCAATCACTCGGCTCCACCTCCTTTCAGAAATCCTCGCCTAGCAGCGACCTTCGGTTTTCAAGTAGGTAATTTTGATTCCCATGCCCCCCTGACTGTTCAGCACTGTGAATTGCATCCTGAAGATTCGGCCTCCGACAACAATTAGAAGTATTTTTTGGTGCTTCCTCCTGGTTCCTCATCCACTCAACGTCTCAGGTTTCCTGCGGCTTGTTCAAGCCCTGTTTTCTCTTCTCACATCCTTTGGAACTAAAATTTTGTAGCTTTTTGATCGCTATGTATTGCCAGTTCTTGGCCTTCCTGCTCTTTCTTGTCTGATCTTCTTATAATTCTTGCTTTTTTATATTAATAAAATTACAGGTGTTTACACCTTTTACCCAAAAGAAAGAAAATTATATTTTGACTTTAGATATTGTTGAAAAATTATCCTCAAACAATTACAATATTGTCCTAAATCTCTGATTTTGTTCAAAATTGTGAATTTGTCAATGGGCCCTTGGTCTGCTAGTGAAGTTAAAAGGTTCTAAATGAGCCCACTAGGGATCAAGTCTTGTTGAGTGCAAGGCCCCGATACTTAAAAAGGGACGAGGAGAGATCGTGCCCCAGACGAATTTTGGCAGAATGGATACCCCTCAGACCTTGGCTCTAAGCTAAAGGGGACCCCCTTTGGGGTACCTCCAACAAAAATAAAATAAAATTGTGATTCAATAGATGTTTGTCACTTGCTCCAAATTTTATGTATTTTTCTTTGTCTGGTGGTGGAGAACTTGTACTCTTGAAAGAGAGGTCACAAGTTCAAATCTTGAAGCACGAGTTAGGTGCCTCTTGCATATTGGGAGTATGAGGTAGTCCCATATACTTTAAGGCATCTATAGACCAAAAAACAGATCGCTTGGTATAGTGGACTATAAAAGGATCTTTCCTTCTTTTTACTAAGTCAAGGTAGTGTTTAGGATCACTTTGGGAGATTTTTGTGCTATGGTTAAATTACTTTACTTCTTTTAGATTTAGTCAACCCCCTTTGTAGTTATTGCTCACAATGAGTTATGATAAAATAAAAGGATTTTGAATGGATAATACTAGTGCAAGGATGTTTTTAATATAGACATGCTCTTTAATTTCTCTTAATGCTCTTAATGATGGATAGTGGAGATTTTATTAATGAATCCTTAGGTAATTCCCTAGGATTTGTATTTAAATATGTAATCCTAAGCATTCAATTAAAAAAATTTACACTCAAGCTAACTACCACAATCACTTTTTGGAAAGGGGCTGGCTTGGGGAGTGAGAAATTGAAGGGGGATGAAATCACACCAAAAATCACATCAAGGGTAGAAAATAGTAGGATATTAAGTAGGTCCAAACCACTAGGGATACATTGGCTAAAGGGTAAGTTGGGGAGTGAGGAAAGGGTTCTATCAAATTATGCATTGTGGTTCTTAATTTGGAGACTAAGACAACATATGTATCGATAGGGCTAAAGTGAATACTTGAGACAAGAGATAAACGTGCTAAGCATGCACTTTTCTTTTCTATAATTATTATTCTTTGTTTTTATTTATTTTTGGCTTTGTATTATAAAATATTTCATTATACATGTATTTTTTTTATTAAGAGGGGTAAATGCTTTTGACCTGAAGCTATGAATCGGTGAGGTCACAAACGGGGGACCTCATCCCAATACAAATTCTCAACAATTACACCCAATGGGGTTTGAACATTGATGACAAGAATAACAACACAACTAAACCATCACACCATGCCACTATTGGCATATTATACTTGTAAATTAATTATTAAAAAATAATAATATTTATTTGTTGTAAGATCATGTAACATTGAACTCCAACAAATTTAAATATATGGTGCTTAATTATGTCCATATATGTGGGTGTATAATTAAAATATCAAATTTTATAATTATATCAAGTGCATGTAACACATATTTAGTACCTACAAGCAAATAAGTGTAATGGTGAAAATTATATACCCTACACTCTCTCCATTCATTTTGAACTCAGTTTGAGCCATTTGTATCTAATAGAATGATTCAAATGCAAAATTATGGAATACTGCATGGAAGTTGTAAAATAACCCAATCCCAACTTGATTACATAATTAAACATCTAATGGACTAGTCCTAATTCTCTACTTTACCCATTCATTTTCCCTAATCAATTTTGAAGGTGCATAATTGACCTAGGTTAAATTTACAAGGACATAACTGACCCATGAACCGTAAAATTCAAATTTTAAAGTTCAACTCATGCTCACCCTTTCCAACTAATCATTATGAGTTAATCGAAGTGTGAAATATTTCAAATTGGATGGTAGAGATCTTTATAAAAGGAAAAACCCTAAATTATTTGAAAGGTAGATAAGATGTACCAAAAAAGATTCATTACACATCGCATAATCATAAGAGCATAGCATCAACATTACATTAGTAGATCAACATGTCTAGGAATATTGGATGATTATCTTCTATCTTTGATCATTATTTTGGGCATTTGACTTGGTAATAGGAATTTGAATAAAGGAGAATAGTCATAGACTAATAAGCTTCTCAATAGTATCTATTGTCATCACTCCTTTTTAGATACAAGTTGTAGATATCAAGGTGAATAGTTCTAGATATCAATTTTAGGGAAGTTTAGATTTGTGGGTTTGATTCTTAGCATCCTAATCATGTTACCATAAAACTAAACCAAAAGATTATTTTAATTTCTATAAAAGGAGGGGATTTTCTACTCCCAAGTCTCTAAGATAGAGAAGAGTCTACAAGGAATGAATAGCCCTTGATTACCTCAAGTACAAGCTCAAGTGACAAAGTGTGGAATATAGAATATTGCAATAAATTATAAAACGAAATGTTAAGCTAGAATGATAAAACTATAAATTAACATACAAGACTTATAGATTCTGCCCCTAAGAGGACAACGTTGTGACCAATAGATGATAGCACACTGTGAGGACGTTTGCACCTTGAAATGTCGTCCCTATCAAACCAGGAGGTAAAAACCTAAAATTTGCAAGTTGCCCAACTCTTCAAATCTGAAAATCTGCACACAAAAAGGATGAGGAAAAATATTGGGGCTGTCTCAGGGCTTGCCTCAGTCAAACCCCCATTTTGGTGTTTCCACCTCCATAGATAGCTAGATAGATAGAAATAGACGAGATGTAAAATGTAATAGACAAGATGTGTGATAGAAATGAACCCCTCTATCGAGGAAAACCCCTATCATGAATAAAATAGATAAGACAAGTAAGTATTACAAATAGACAAGACAAAGCAATAAGAGAGCATTACCAACAGTCTGTGGCTCCCTCTTGGCTTTATAGACAAGACACTACTTGCTTGCAAGAGAGCCTTGGCTGTTGATGAGTCAAGGATCCGATAGAGCTTCATTGTGGATAAGAGATGTAGAAGAGAATGGAGAAAGAGAGAAAGATAGAGTGAGAGAGAGAAAACATGAATTACAAGGTGAGAATGAATGAAAGAATGGGAGAAAAAAGGAGTTTTGTGAGGTTGCATGGGTGGAAAGAGCCGTTACACTTGTGATTCTTCCATAATGATGCATGCCATAGGCAAAGGTTGCAAGATTCCTCATTTGAAAATTAAAAAGTTCAGGGATGCTCGCGCATCGCATAGACATACGTGCATCGCGCAGGTGTCAAACTCAAAACTTTACAAGAAATGAGGTGGAAGATTGCTAACACTTCATCATTGTCCCTTATGGAGTTGAAATCGTGAAATTTTGACTCATTAAGTTTTATCATTAATGTCGCGAGGTGTCATAAATGCAGTAGGATAAATACACAAGTGTGAAATTGCCACGGGGTGTAATTTTATGAAACTACATCTTGCCCCCACTTTAGTGAGCTAAAGTTATGAAGAAAAATTAGCTACACTAAAGTAGAAAAGAAAACATTAGTGCAAGATCAAAAATTTGAAAATTTTATAGATTTGCATGAAAAAAAGGATACTATAGAGGCCACAGAGGTTGAGTAGGTGGATACTAGCGATGTCCCTAACATGCTTAGTGAAAAACTACAACGCCAAACATGAAGTTTCATTATGCAAAACTCAAATTTAGGCCAATTTCAAAAATAGGAAGAAGCTAGCACGACAAGAAGAATGCTTAAAAAAATTTGGTGGTTCAGAAGAAAAATATGATGTAGAGGTGAATATATGCCCCCTCCTATTTTTTTCCTCAGCGAGGTGGGGTGAAAACAAGAAGGAAGGAAGGAACATTTTTGCTACGAAAAATGGGAAAAATGACCTGTATATGCCTGGGTGGGCCTAAAGAAGGGTCATTTTCACTATTCATGGTGAGGATCTTGCTGAATTTTGTGAGAGAAGAGTCAACAAAATGCCTTGCAGATGAGAGTATGTAGCCCTAAGATCGAGCAACTCCATGTAGCAGTAGCCACAAGTGATTAGCCATATGAGGTACAATTTTTTTGACCCAACTAGTCATTTTGATGCATTTTTTAGATTTGTGTCCTTCCTGAGTAGGCGTCCGACTGGCGTGTTGTTGTCCCGACGGTGCATTAGCGACATCCAACTGCATTGGCGTCCCTCCTACGTGTTGTCACCAGGAGGTGTTTGACCTCAGATGCTAGCACACCGTGCAAACGTGTGTGTGGCATGCCTTCGTCTTAGAGGTGAACTTAAGAAAATTTTGATGTAGAGAGAAATTTTTAGATAATGTGAAAGGATTTGATGTGAATCTTTGTGTGTTTGCAAGCTTGGCCCGAGATCCACGAGCATGTGGGCGAATCACTACTGACATTGCTATGAGACCACAACAATGAGCTGCATCCAGATGACTAGGATTCACTATGATGGGTCGGTCTCTGATGGGTATACACCATGTTAGAGATCCATTATCACACACCCATGTTGATGGTGCTTATGGAGAACTAGGATGTCAACACCTCTAGCTTTCACTTGCCAATGAGAGAGATGAACGTCAACCTAGAGGATGTCCACCACATCATTGGGCTACCTATCTAGGGACAGTGGGTAGCATATAATAAGGGCAGGATGACACATGACACCCACGAGGGGCAACAATATTTCATTGAGTAGATGGTCCCAACGGACACCACAAGCCACATATATATTAGATGCCTTGAGTAGGGGTGATTAGTGATACCAATCATTCGTCGAGTCATGATTGTTACAGTCGCCCTCCATGTTGTGATGGATGGGCGAGGCTCGAACCCCCACACAGGGGCCTCATCCATTGTATTCGAGCAATGTAGGAGTATGTGATAGTCTTCACTTGAGGTTGAAGTATGCTTTCACATATCTACCATGATCTTAGGTGATATGTACATTATGAGCACCATAACCTCACCATCTGCATGCTATTACAGGTGTGGGCATTTGATCACAGGAGGTGCATGAGGCTAGCCAGGTACCCCCAGAGCGTAACACATGGTACGCGCATGGCACCCATTGGTTTTGTTTGGGTGGCCATTTCAAATTATATCTATGGTAATTTTGTGATGGCTACATGTTTTGTTGTTATTGATTCCAAATTTTTTGAGGAAATTTTCATTGTTGGTTTTGCATATTGGCCCAAGACTGAGGATTCTAATTAGGAAGATTTGAATTGTTACCAATAAATGACATGTTATAATTCAAAGGACCTTGGGGCATACCTTGTCTTGGCTACCATTATTTCCTTTGAGATATATATAATACTTGTCCATCTTCACCTTCAAATGCTTGAAAGTTTGATGTCCCTTTCTTATCTTCAGATATGTCCCTTTCTTATCTTCAGATATACGAGCCACCTTCTTACACTTGCAATTAGCCTTTCTCTATCTACAATGTGGGTAATATTCTATAAGAGTTGCTTATGCCTCCTTGCTTCTTTTTAATATGGAGGGTTTCTAATTATGTAGCAAGATGGTTGATAATATCTTTCTTCATATTTGACAGAAGATTACTCAATTCAACTCTTGAGACTCCATCGGATGGTTTGCTGATAGAAGATGTCATGTCTCCTCTAACCTTCTTTGTGAAAGACCTTGAATAGTTCTTGCATACCTTGAAAATCTCCTCAAATCATGGTGCTTGAGAGATATCTCCTACCCCAATGAGGTGAAGTGCATCCATGCAATCCTCATTAATCCCCCTTAAGAATATCAGCTTTAAAGACTCATCAAAGAGTTTGTTTTGGTGGGATTTCTTAAGGAAAAACTGAAATTTTTCCATGTAGTCTTCCAAGGATTCATCCTCCTTTTTTGACATCTTGAATATGTCAGATCTCTTTCTGTCTATTCCTCTCTAGTAGTCCTAGTACTTTTCCAACAACTTTGTCTTCATGGTATTCTAAATTGGAACATCTCTTCCCAAACCCATAAACCATCTTAGAGCAACATCCTTCAATGTTGTTGGAAATAGTTTGAGCCTATATGCATCTGAAGTATAATCATAACTTCTACATAGCACATCAAACTCAAAAAGGAAGTTATCTAGATCCTCCATGACCAACCCATAGAAGACAGGTAATGTTGAAGGCAATGTATTCTTTAGGGTAGTTTCTCTCTCCTGGTTGGTAATGGGGAACTCAAAAGTCACATGCTTTGGTGGGTCTTCCACTGTAGCATCACCCATGGTGATGATTTGTGTATGGGAAGTCTCCTTTGTATCTGATGTGGATATTGGTGTTAGGGACAATTCTTCTTTAGGAATACCCTCACTCTATTCACTTTGATCACTAGTATCCTCTAAAGCTTCATGTGTTGAGGGGAGAAATCTTCCTAGATAATTTCACCTCCTCCACATACAATGGTTATAACTCTTTGGATCATATGCTCCTGCATAGTTTTAATAAAATATTTTTGTGCTGATGGATTAAAACCTAATTATCCTAATGCTGAAATCAAAACATTTAAACTATGAAAGCTTGAAAATACACAAGAGAACCCTGAATGTAGCACCATCCCTGAAAACGACACCAAAAATGTAAGGCCTCTACTAATGCAATTTAGAGGAGGATTTCTAGTTGAACAGCTCACTAAACCCTTGTAAAGACTTCATTTAATTATCAACCGTGACTTTATAAATTTTGATGATGTTGGCACCATATGTGCATTCAAGGACTCTATATGGCCTATATCGAGTATAGGTGGTTTACAAATGTACAAGAAAATAGTAAAAGGTTGGAAAAGTAAAATAAATCGCTGTATATGTCTAAAAATGGTCATGATTAAGCTTGTTAATTAATTAAATATGATTTATTTAATTAATTCCTCTAATGTCATCTACATATAAATAAATTTAATTATTTATTTATATCGTTCATTTTTCTATTTCTTCTACCTTAAATTAAATAAATAATTTTATTTAATTACTAACATTTCTACCCTCCACTTAATTAAATTAAATAAATTTGTATAATTTATTTATATTTAATTATCATTTTATTCTAAAGTTTAAATATTTTGAATATTTAAATAATGGAATATTCTCCATCCCATTTTCAAATTTCAAAATATTAAATATGTTATTTAATATTTTCCACCTCACTCTAATTTCATTTTTAAACATAATTAAATATGAATTATTTAATTATGTGGGTTTCCATTTCCATCTTCACTCCTAATTAAATAAATTTAATTTATTTAATTCATTATTAACTCACCTTCCCAAAATTCTAACTCATGCTAACTCACCCTTCTAAATTTGTATCTTATCCTTCAAAATGGAATTTTCCCTTCGAACTCAATAAAGAGAAAGGAAACCTTCCATTCTTCTGTCCACTTTCGAAAATCTCTCGCCGTCCATTCGAAACAAGCTTAATCTGGACCGTCGATCGATTTAGCCAATCAAACTTGTTCGAAAACTCTATAAATTTTGGCACAAATCCAAGCCTTGGTTAATCAATCACCCACATTCATATGCCTGCACTTACATATGCATACTCACATTCATGCAATCAGCTTTATGCACTCATATCATTTTCAGCATCACATTCCCATTTTCATGTTAGCATAGATGTTGCATATTATGCATTCTAAATCTCGTTCTTCATGCTGTCATTTTGTTGAGCTCTATCTGCTGATCTGAGAGCCATTTCAAAGCAACAAAATGGTGAAGATAGAGGAGGATAAAACGATTTTGAAAGGCTGTTGTTACGGTTTGCACATTTTGTTTTCTTTCTTTCAGCTTTTCGATTTAATGTTTTATTAACATGTGTTGATTTTAATTACGATTTGATCCAAATTTCTCACACACATTAAAATGGCGCCCACCGTGGGGCTCCTTGCCCCATTTTTAATATCTACTTGCAGGTTTTATTGATTTTTTGATGCAGATCTGACAATTTTTGAAAAAAAACTGCAAGTTTTACCAATTTCTTCATATCTTCTACACAGCTACGAATTGTTCTACAATATTTTTACAGCGTCGTTTGCATCATCTCAAGAGGCTACAGTAAAAAAATAGAGGGTGTATCATCGTTTTTGTAGAAGTTATCGTAATTTTATGTTTTTTCATAAAATTGGTCTTCTGGACGTAAATCAGTGAATTTTTCAAAAAAAATTACATTTTCGGAAAGCTCTTTAAATTTTAATGGGGGTCTATGTTTTACAGATTTAATTTAGAGGTCAAATACAATGCGAAAAAATCTGATCTTCATTTTCTATATGGTTTCCATAAATCCGCGTTTCTGAGAAAAACAAAGAATTTGTCTAACTTCTTTACATTTATGGAAAGCTCTTAGAAAATTAACATGGATCTCTTCTTTGAGTTTTCATTTTTCAGATCAATAAAATCATCAAATACTGAAATCTAATTCGGCTATGCCAAAAACATGTCTCTAAAATTGCAATTTTTTTTTATGAGTTTATTTAGTTTTTTTTGGCTGCATTACAATATCATTTTTTTTTATCTTGTAGGTGAATCATACGGAGCTAGAAAAGCATTGGGATCAATCAACACCTTTGAAGATTCCTACAGCGCCTTTGAAGATTCCTACAGCACCTCTGATGTCTGTTATAGCGCACTTTTGAAAAAGGCTGCAAATTGTAATTTGTAATTTAATTTGACTAAATCCGACGCAACCGCGGACAATAATAACTTTAAAAGAATGAAGCAATCCTAGGGTAGTCACATAATTCAAAATCAACCAATCCTAGGATAGTCACTTCACTTTTATTTTGGGACTAAAAAGAACTCCATGTTTTTGTGAAGCAATATCTTCACCTAGCATAGAAAACTGTTTATTTGGGCTTAAAAATGAACTCTTGCTTGCTTTGATTTAAATGGTGACAGGCCTATGCTCTCCCCTTAACTAGGTGATCAAAATGCCAAACTCATCTATTCTATTTTATGCATTTTTAAGCTTTGATAAAACCTTTTAGAGAGTCTGCTCTTGTGGGAAAAAGTAATCACCCAAGAGGAACGACTCAAGTGGGTTCAAGCCAAAGCCAGGCTATTCCACCACACTATAAAATTTAAAGCTAATTTGGGGAAACCCTCTTTTTCCGGTAGTGTACAAGATAACCATCCCCAAAGCCTTTGTTCTAAAGGTTGGGAGGTCTCCTGAGGGAGTTTATTATTGCCGCACCAAACAAAAATCCTTATTATGAACCTAGTGTAGTGGCCAGCTGAGTCAGTTGCCAAACATTCTGATAATCACAGTGCAAGGGGAGGGAAGAATCTGCCCCCAAGATACTCACCATATAACTGCCAAGGACCATTTGCTCAGGGGACCCGGTATCCACTTCCGTAACTCTGAGTACACGCCTGGAAAAAACAAAAACACGGGCGCCCCTTCGGGGGTGACACGGCTGTGTGAGTCGACGCAGTTCTAAGATGTGGGTTGTTGATTACTAGAATGACCTACTTGAGCACTTAAGAGTGAGTCTGTCTGAACTGTCTTTCATGTGCAAAAACCCGTGAAAACATTTGATGAAAAACATTTCTTAATCAAACACTTCATGTTAGTATAGGGCTTTAAGGAACAACTATTTTCAAAAATGTTTGTTGTGTCTTCCATTACATTAATTCAGATAAAGAGATCATTCAAAAGAAACATGAAGAACAACAACTGAAAGCCACTTAGGAGTTTTTGTCATATCATTGCTTCAAAAACATTTCCAAATACCTTTCTCCATGCTTAGGGATTGGAAGTCAACAAAGTTTCCCAAGAAATCAGTCTCTAAGAGAATCAAAAAACCTAAGAAACCCTTAGGATACAAGAAAACACTGCAAAAGAGGAAATTCTTGTACAAAAGTAGGCAAGTTTTGCTTCATTATCGAGGATTCCTTCACAGATATCAGGATTTTGTTAGAGGATTCATTGATGAATATGCTGTAGATCCCTTAGATTCCCGAGCCTATTATCAAAGAAGAGCTCTATCACAACGGCATAATCATAACCAACCTCTTGAATTTGGCAACATACCCCAACCTTCCATCGAATATCCTTCACACCCAAGTCATATTCTTCAAAGATCTTGAGAAAGTCTCCTTAAAAACAAAGATCCAAATCTTTTAGAGTGCACCCTTCAAAACAGCTTTTTAATTTTTGGGCTCAAGTTTCCCCAACAGGATTCTAAAATCCTTTATCATTTTGGAAGCTACAACCCATAAGTTAGGAGATTTCTTGATCATATCATAAGATTACCTTATCTTATCAGATCAAGATATCATCACCATTGCACTAGTCAAAAAACTGTGATCTAAGTTTAGAGGAAATTTTCAAAAAAACATATGCCTATCTCCACAAGATCTCAGCACAATAAATCGAAGGATACGAACCAAAAAGAAAGTCATATTCAGAACATTCAAGAAGAAGGAGAAAACAATAATCCCATTTTCAGCATAAATCAAAATCCAATTTTTAACAACAACATGGACGATAAAGAAGAAAATACTTCCCATCAAGTGGATAGTGATGAAGAACAAGAAGAAGAACGTCTTAGAGAAGCTGAACAAGATCCAAAATTCCATAAAGCCATTGAGAAGATCTTGCAGCGAGATAAGGAAAAATATTTTCGCTATCTAGCCAAACAAGGGGCTAAATTACCTCATGACTTTGACACTGAAAAATTGAAAAACAAACCCGAAGAGACACCTCTTTCAGATCTTAGTGCCTTGACCCAACAACTCAAGGCACTTCAAGGACAAGTTAGAGAATTACAAGGGGGAACAACCACAAAGAAATACACTTTGGAGGACATATGTCCTTATCCTTTTGACAGAAGTTTAAACATGATTCCTTTTCCCAAGCATTGCGAAATACCAAAATTTGATCGCTATAATGGGAAAACGGATCCAATTGATCACGTTAGAGACTTCAGAAACATGACATTGGAGTTTGCTTACGAGGATACTTACTTGATGTGGTTATTTCCTAGAAGTCTGGGAGTACACTCTATGGAATGGTTATCCAAAATCTCACCTCCCGTTAGGACATTTGAAGAGTTGATTAATTTATTCATATTACAATACACCTACAACATACAACATCAGATCACCATGATAGATCTTTGTAAAATGACACAGAAACTGGGTGAACCTTTCGTTACGTTTCTCCAGAGATGGAGAAGAATGTTTGCCAGATACCCACGTCCTGTTCCAGAGAAAGAAAAGATGGTTACTTTCATCAATAGTTTAAACTCGGAAATGAGCTATCACTTGAACTTACATTGTCCTTCTTTTGAGAAAATGATTGAAGATGCCTTAACCATTGAAAGTGCTTTGGTCAAGAAAGGCATAATAAAACATGACAAAGAAAACCCTAGCTCATCCCACCATCATAATCAGGACAAATCCAAATTTTGGACCCGAAACAAAAATATGGTGAATGATGGTGTTGTGGATGCAAATCACGCTTCAACCAAACCATTCGTCCTCACTACCCCAAACACTCGCAACAACAATATCAACTCAATTGCAAATCACGGAAATAATCCTCCTCAGAGGAACAATGCAAGTCAGCATCCCACTTCCCATCAAGGGACTTCAAACAATAACCAGGGTTACCGAGGAAATAATAACAATCACAATTCTTTAGGGAACACTTCAAATTCAAATCCGCAAAGATTTTCGTTCTTCTCTAGTAGAAGAACTTTTACTCCATTGGGTCAATCCCTAGAATCTGCATTCAAAGAGTTGATGGCCAAAAATGTCATTACTTTACCGCCTCAACGAAATTTTGAACCCAGTGTAAAGCCTCCATCATGGAATGAAGCATACTATTGTGATTACCATCGATGTAAAGGTCACCACACCAACAACTGCCAAGCCTTGAAAAATGCCATTCAAGACTTAATTGATAATGACATCATCACAGTAGAAGGAAATCAACAAACCAATGCAGACCACCAAGCATTTCGCAATCCTTTACCTAATTATCAAAAAGGTGAGTCTTCAAACAAAGAAGTAAATCACATCAATGATGACCATATAATCAACCATCTCTATGCGGACGATGAGCGGGTGAATGTCATAAAAGTCAAACAGAAGGAGGAATATCGAGAAGTCAACGCAACAACAAGAGCACAAGCCAAAGTTGTCTTAAAAGGCACCTCCTCGAGATCCACTGAACCTCCACCTCAACATCAATATGATTTGGTCAATCAACTTCGAAAAACCCCCACTCAAATTTCTATTTTCGAACTATTAAAGATTTCTCCAGCCCATAAAGAAATTCTTGAAAAGGCCCTCATTGAAACCAATGTATCTACTAATTTGGATGTGAATCAATTTCAAGCCATGGTAGGACATTTATCCTCACCCACTTGTCTTTCATTTTCCGATAAAGATGACGTTTCCATAACCCATCCTCACAACTCATCTTTGTACTTAGAGGTCATGGTCCATAAATTTTGCATCAGATGAGTTCTAATAGATGGAGGTGCTGGTTTGAACATCTGTACCTTGAAGGTGGTCAAAGCCTTAGGATTTTCTGAGGACTCCATTGATTTCAGAAGAAAGATTACCATAAAAGCTTATGATGATGAAGAAAGAGCATCCAAAGGTCTAATCATGCTGCCAATCAGAGTGGGCCTTGTTATAAAGAATACTTTTTGTCAAGTACTGGATCGTGATCTGGCATATAACATTTTGTTGGGTCGTCCTTGGATCCATGAAATGCAAGCCGTCCCATCAACTTACCATCAATGTCTCAAGTTTCCTTATGATGGACAAGAAATCACGATACCTGCTGATAATTCCAACACTCAAACTTGCGCCAACATAAAGGCTAGTCAAGATACTTTGGTCCCTAATAATCGGGAAGCTCATGTTAGTACTTCTCTAAAGATTAACACACAAATCAGTCAATTGACCAATAGCTTTGACAAAAAGATGAAATTCAAGGATCATGGAGTTGGAGAATACTCTCTTTGTCTTGTCAATTTACCTACATCACCACGATCACATGGACAACCATCTATTAGAGAACATCAAATTTCAGCAGCATCAACATCAAAGCAAATGCCAATAGAGCCAATTACAAAATTTAATGGGCAATTCATCAAAGAAAAATTTCCCATGGAAAACCTGGAGGATACTGAAATTTTAAATTGGCTCTATAAAGATGAAGATGAAGTAGTTTCTAATGTCAAATTACCCACAGATAAATATGGAAAAGGATATTTAATCATGCAGAAGATGGGTTATGATGAGGGACCTATTGGAAAAAGGAAGGAAGGAGTAATTGAACCCATTCACCTCCACGGACTTGCTGCAAAAGAGAAAACTGGATTGGGTTATGAAAATCACTCCAAAGAAAAACAACTGCATAGCACTGTCTTTGCATTGCAAGAAAGCTCAGATTCACAAGAGACATGTTTGGCAACAATTCAGAATTTCCTAGACAACAATTCTGATACGGACTCTGCTGAATATGAATGGGACACCATTTACAATGATGAGTTCTGGAGAGACAAAGAGGTTGATGTAATACACCAGTATGCCCCAACTCTAATTGAAGGACAAGGTTCAGGGTCCCAACCGCGAGAATCTGAACCACAGGTCGACTATGATTCTAGTGATACTGAATCAGATCCAAACGAACAAGATCATCATGAGGACAGTATCATCATTGATCCACCTTATACCTCGGATCCTACAGACCACTCTGTCATGACCATAACCATATCCGATCTCACACAACCTAACGACCCTCTACCTTTACTCCATCCTGACCTTATTGATTGGGATTTTATGGAATCTATTAACATACCTATGTTTCCAAGTGATGAAGCTATCGTAAACTTCCTTTCCGCAGAGGATGCGAATGATTGTTCCACCAGTGATTTTCGACATAGAGTTTTTGATCAGGAGAGTGTCAAGTCTCCTAGCTGCAAAAGTAAAAACAAAAAAGAAAGATCTAATGGTGAAAACCAGAATCTGGCAGTATTAGATCAAATAAAAGATAAAATAAAGAGTGTATCTGATGGTGAAAACCTCTTAGAGGCACCAGACGATGGGAATTTTGACACTCTCTCGGAGCACTACCATGAGCGATCGCCTATTCTGATTGAGTCTACAAATGTTGTCGATCTCGAGACTTCTGACAAACCAAGAATTTTGCAGTTAGCCGCATCTATGACAGAGAAAGAAATACCAAAGTTTATGGAATTATTGAAAGCAAACCAAGTCAATTTCGCATGGTCTTATGCTGACATGCCTGGTCTGGATCCTGATCTTATCATGCATCATTTGTCTATCAAACCAGGGGTCAAGCCGGTAAAGCAAAAACTCAGAAAAATGCACCCTCATGTTGCATTATTAGTTAAAGAGGAACTGAGAAAACTTCTTGATGTGGGCTTCATCAGACCAATCGACTATGCAGAATGGATCTCCAATATTGTACCTGTATCCAAACTAGATAAAACTGTTAGAATATGCACAAATTTCAAAGATCTTAATAAAGCATGTCC
>VDFB02115262.1:0-24496 GCA_007258455.2 Sequoia sempervirens | reverse complement strand
TGGAGACATTATTTGTTTCCAAAGGAATTTGTTCTATATATTGATCATCAGGCCTTGCAGTACCTAAATAGTCAGGTAAAATTAAATTAGAGGCATATGAAATGGTTAGAGTTTTTGTAGAGTTATACCTTTGTTTTGAAACATAGGAGTGGGAAGTCAAATAGGGTTGCAGATGCCTTAAGTAGGAGGCATACATTGATGACAAAGATGTAGATTGAAGTGGTTGGGTTCAATGAACTCAAGACACTATATGCAGAAGATCCTGATTTTGTAGAGGCTTGGAAAGCTTGTGTAGTACCCCTCCGTTTATGCTTACGCTTTCTGCTGTCATGTTTTCACACTGTTAGACCTAAGATGCTTTGTTGGATATTTTGATCGCTGGTTTTGAGTGATCGTGGATTTATTTTGAGATATGATGATACTTTGTATGGTGATTACTGTTTTCTGATATGCTTTGATATAGTTTAGATGTTTACTTTCAGTTGATTATTGCTATGTACATGTTTATGATGGACTAAAAGCTATTTATTTTGTCAATTTGCTGTGAAGTGTATTGGTGTGGAGAACAGAATCACATCACTCGCTTGCAAGTGCCCTGTGATATCTGTAATTTTCTCTGCACGGTGTGTCTGTTTAATGCTTTTTATATATATATATTTGTATGCATGTTATTGCTTGGTTGCAGGAAATTGCAGGTACATGACACCGACTCCACCTGGGTACTCAGGTCTGAGTGTGTCAAGACTCAACTGAAACGTTGATCAGGAGATAGTAGTTTGGTTTACCCTAGTCTAGTCTTTAACCCTGGTCTTAGTACTTTGTCTGTTTCAGTTCAGAGTCATAGGTTGTATTGTCATTTTCTGTTTGAATAAATTGTTGAAAGTTAAATTTGGTTAATTTTTAATGTTAGTTTATTGTGCTTATTATTGGTATTTAAATTAATGTTTAAATGTGGAAGAAATTACTTGCTTGATTATTTAATCAATTAATTAGCTTATTTGGTTAAATGGTTGATCTTAAAAAGATTAAACTAATTTAATTAAATAAATAAATAAATTAAATTAAATTATTAAGTGTGTAAATTGTATTGTATTTGAAAATTAGAAAATAAAAATAAAAATAAATGCATGTAAATTAAAATTTGAGTTTTAAAAATTTAAATTAAATAAAATTAAAATTTGCATGCAAATATTGAATTGGCAAGATTGCCGAGAAGTGGAGAAGATATTTTTGTAACCACTTCTCGACATGTGTGCCAGTGTGTTAAATGATTCTTGTTGAGGAAAAATTTGTTACGGAGGATATTTTGGATTTCGGGAAAAATACAGGGGTTATTCAATTTCCTCACGGGGAAATTATCAGAGCTCTTGCAAAAATTCTCTGGCTGTGTAACAAAAATTGAATCTTTCTTAGAAATTGTTATCTCTCTGGTTGTATTTCTTTGTGGAAGATCCCTTGGAGGATTCTTGGTGGTTAGATTTAAGCTTTCTCGGATTTGGTGTTTTGGAAGGAGTTTTTGAAGGATTGTGTTCTACAGGCAAAAGATTTTCTTCAATAATCAAGATCTTCAATTTACAGGTATTTCTCTGGTGAATTTATTTTATTTGTTTGATAAAAACATATATATATATATGTGAAAAAAGAAAATAAATTTGAGTGTAATTTAATTCTCTGTGAAAGTTATTTGCTATATTTATCTTGTGAGGTTTTGATAAGAAAAGAAGAAAACCTCTGTATTTATTTTCTGCTGAAATTATTTAAATTTTAGAGAAGGATAAATTATTTGTAAAAGGGGAAATTATTTTCTGCTGAAATTATTTAAATTTTAGAGAAGGAGAAATTATTTGTAAAAGGGGAAATCAAATCTACAGGAATGATTCAGTAATTGAATGAAAATACTATGTTTCTTTGAAAACCTTATTGAATTCTGTAGAAGTTTTTCTTTTAAAAATTTTCTGTGAAAACTCTAGATAATATATATATATAATCATATATATATATATAATTATATATAATCATATATATATATATATTTGAGAATGGAGCTTAACAGTTATGTGAAATTTCTCTTTAAAAATCGGTACGTCGTACAGGCGAGTTTAAATAAAAGTCGGATTGAAATCCGTAGGCAGAAATTATTTTATTTTAATCCGCAGATTTTAATTTTGTGAAAATTTAAAAAAAAATAATAACCAGTATTGGGGAGGGCCGAACCCTCCCCATCTCCCATATTGGGTAGTCAAGAATCATCATACAAGACAAACAGCCCCGGCCGTGGCCGGGCCGAGCGTGAGTTCCCTGTAGGGTTACACTCAATAAGGGGAGAGGCCGTATGTAGATCGAAGCCAAGCTTTACTTCAAAAGCCCTGAAATCCAAAATCCTAAACCTTGGCTCTTTAATTGAATTACATGCAATATAATATAATATATGGTTAATATATATATTATATATAATATATTTATAATATATTATATATAATATATTTATAATATATTATATATATTATATAATATTATATATATTATATAATATTACATATATTATATATATATATGTGAGTTACAATGATTAAGTAATCTGTTTTATTAAAAATTATAAAATTTATATATATTTTAATATTATAAAATAATTATTTAAATAAAACATTTAAATGGTTATTTTAAATACATTTATTTTGTTATTTTAGAAAAATAATATTAGTAAGGTTAAAATTTGATTTATATAAATGTGATATTAACATTTAGTAAATTAATATTATTTTTTTAATTGTGAAGGCCATAAATTAAAATATTTAAATATGCCAATCAATTATAATGATTAGTTTGTATGAAATTTATATTTGAATGATTGGATTTAATAGATCCGAATGGTAGGTGTTTATTTTTCCTGATTTGCGTTAATTTGTGTTATTTAATTTGGGCAAACGGGAAATGCTTTAGTTGTACAAGTCTTCCAGATCAATTATTAAATGGGGATTGTGATTGTTAAGTTAAATTTCTTGTGTTAACTAAGGATGTGTACATGGCTTTGTTTGGTGGTTTGACACCTGTGTTATGAACATTGAATGCTGTTCATTTTAACGTGATTGGTCTTTTATATTAATTTTGGTTATATGTACACTTTGTAAACCTTAGTTAGAGAACTTAGAAATCCTTGTTATGTTTAGGGGAGTGGCTATTTGTAAGGGCCGACACACAAAGTGGTGTCAGGGTAACTTACAAGTAGTTAGTAACTCAGTGATAACTAAAGAACACAGTAGTTAGATTAAAACACTTAACAAGATGTACATGCCTCGCTTATGACTCTTGAGCTACTTCAGTCATGAGTATAAGATGAGAAGGCCTGGAATGGAAAATCGGTGTCTTGTTTCCATAAGAGACTTTCGATTCCGCAATAGTATGCAAATGGGGCCGGGTTTCGTAAGAGGTTACCAGGGTAACCCAAGGATTGGGGGCCGAAACCTAGGAAGAAACACCAGGGTAACCTTTGCAACATTGTGATGACACTCCACCTAGAATAACAGTTAACCTTGTACTTGTAATACATTCTATTATCAAAATCTGGAAGCAATTTAACCAATAGTCTGTTGTGTACTAGTGTCTAGGGTTAGTAGATTAGGTCTAGGTAACCTTATTACTATCTCCTAGCATGGGGGTGGACCTACGGGTACCACATGGTTGGGTGGAACGTGCACCTTACTCCGTTGGGTCCCCAGTTTGATCTTGGCATCTAGAGCTTCATGGATGGAGAGCTCGCACTTGGAAACTTATATTTATTTCAACATTGTATATTGTAAAATTTGTATTGTAAAAACATCCCTCAAATATTGTGAGGTGAACTCTTGTAATTGTAATTATTATTGAACTACCTCATCAGGTGGATGAATATTGTATATATTATCAAATGCAATGTATGAAACAAGTTTGTACTTTATTATATCTTGAATGGAAAATTTCAATGTTATGCAATGTTTATCTTTATGTTATAAATTAAAATGTGCAATGCGAAATACTTAAGTCACTTATGGAAAACTCAAAGTAATGTAACGTTGTATAGCTTAATGAATGTATGCAACTAAATAACTAAATAATTAAACTTTAAAAAAAAATATTACACTTTTATACACAATTGCAACATTCTTAGGTTATTAAGACGGGGCATTACAGCTTGCAAGGAACCTGTTACAGTGGACGGGACAAGGTGGCTAGATTTCATAATCCAGGATGGCATGTTATTTAAGGGAAGTCAATTGTGTATCCCGAGGAGTTCCATGAGGGAGAACCTGATAAAGGAGAAGCATAGTGGAGGAATTGTGAGACATTTTGGTCGGGATAAGACCATTGCCATTATCAGTGAGCATTATTATTGGCCTCAGTTGTCACAAGATGTGAAGAAGTTTGTACAAAGATGTAGGGTATGTTAGATGGGTAAAGGAGTGAGCCAGAATACAAGCTTATATCAGCCCTTACCTATACCAGGGAGGCCATGGGAGGATATAAGTATGGAATTTGTTCTTAGTTTTCCAAGGACACAAGGGAATGATTCAGTCTTTGTCGTGGTTGATAGGTTTTCGAAGATGGCACATTTCATTCCATGTCAAAAGACCCATGATGCAGTCCACATTACTAACTTGTTCTTCAAAGAGGTGGTGATGCTATATGGTCTACCAAAGAGTATTGTTTCAGATCATGACACCAAATTTGTGGGGTACTTTTGGAGGACCTTGTGGAAGAAGCTGAAGACAAAGCTGAAGTTTAGTTCTACACACCATCCACAAACAGATGGGTAGACAGAGGTTGTTAACAAGAGTCTAGGTAACCTACTAAGATGTTTGGTAGGAGATAAACCTAAGGGATGGGACTTGATCTTACCCCAGGCAGAATTTTCTTACAACAATTCTGTCAACAGAAGCACTGGTAGATCACCGTTCCAGATTGTGTATGCAGCCCTAGAATGTTCTAATTGGAGGCATGGACCAAGAGAAGAAATAAGTGCCGGGGTCAAATATTTTGTAGAGCACATCAAGAATATACATGAAGTTGCACGAGAACACATTAATAAGATGAATATGCAATATAAGGCTAAGGCAGATCAGAAAAGGAGGAATAAGGAGTTTCAGATTAGCGATGAAGTAATGATCCACTTGAGGAAAGAAAGGTTTCCCGTGGGAACCTATAAAAAATTGAAGATGAAGAAATTTGGTCCCTGTAAGATTTCGAAGAAGCATGATTCAGGGAATGCATATGAGGTAGATTTGCTCGATGGAATCAACATTTCCCATATGCTCAGCATTTCAGATTTGATAGAGTATCAAGAAGGTGAAATGTGAGGAAGCACCAACAATAGGGCAAAGATGGCATTTCAACACCTACTTTTAGAAAGGTGAGATTGAAGCAATCTTTGGATAGTCATGTGGGAAGGAGTACCGTAAACAGCAAGTATGGTGCTAATATCCGGTGAAATGGAGGAAGGCCCCGGTGGAAGATTCATCTTGGCTATCTAAGGAAATGGTTGACCGTTGTTTTCTCAACCATCCGAGATGTGATGGGGTCACTTCTCAAATTACCGTATCCGATGAGCATCCGGTGTAAGGGCAATCTTGCATCACCCAAAAATAGTGAAATTTCAAGTTTCTCAATTTTTAGATGTTTTTACATTTTTGGATACCCTTTTTATCATAATGAAATCCCCAATTTATGGTTTTTATTTTCTATTCCTCGGTTGAAAGATATTGCAGTTTTAGTTTCTCAGATTTGCACCTAAAAATCTTTCGAGTTAGATTTGAGGCACTTAGAGTTCCTGAAATGGCCCCAAAACTTGCCCAAATCGGCATAGAGAATTTTGAGTACGTTATTGACTTCAAGACCTTTCCAACAAATAAACGCTAATCGAGTCCCAGATCAAAAGTTATGGCCTTGTGAAGTTGGCACACTTCTAGAAGATACAATTGCAAATGTTCTTTGAAATTTGAACTCTAAGTTGTAATTCTCGGCCAAACAGCCCAAACTCAAAATTTGAATGTTGTTTTGGCTCCAAACCAAAGAGGAGCCTCCATTTATGGGTGCGGGGTTTCAATTTTGGGTAGCTTTTGGGGACAAGCTCGCATATTGGCGAAGGGGTTATTCTCAGAAGCCAGAATTTGCATGTGTTGTAGAACTTGGGGATTTGAGATCCTCTCTGGTGATGTATTGCGCCCATTTTCTGAAAATAAAATTATTCTCTTATTTTTGGGTTATTTTCTAAGTCTCGGGCTGTGCCCTCATCACATACCTATTGATTATTTGTATTATATGGATCCTAATCCAAATTCAAAGGTTCATCTTCTTTGTCTTGTAGTTAATATCTTAAGGCTAAATATTCTTTCTTTTCAAGATTGGTATGTTCATCTCCAAGTATTCATAATAAAACATCTTATGTGGACAAATAATCATGGGATGGATAGTATAGTTTGAAGAAATACATTAAGATCTCATCTTCATCACTTATTTCCTTGAGTGATTCTTTATAATAGGTGCATCATAGTCTTCCATAATTGGTACATTAGGATAAGTACTTAACATGTATTACATATTTTTCTTTGAGTCCCATGTTTTAGATTTGAAAAGTACACTTGAGAAAATTCATATCCTCGTTTATGACAACCACCTCATAGCTATTGTCACACCATCTTCATCTTTCGATCTTCTCACCAATTTGCACATGGTCCTATCTTATCACCTTCTTTGTTGATTGGGATTATACTTGATTTAATTGTAACACACTTTCATACCAACATGACAAAACTTGAGTAGATTTTAAAGACAAAAACATGTTGAATGAACAAGACAACTAAGAAGGGGGGTGAATCAATTGTATCTTATCAAAACATCAAAACCCTCATTAACATTTAGATCAACAAACATTCATTAAACCCTTAATCTATTATGATGTTCAAACATGAAATACATATAATATAAACTGAAACAACAACACCACGGACAAGACAACTCCAGATTTATGTGGAAAAACCAAGGGAAAAACCATGATGAGGATTAGCTCACAATATAAGTAATTGAAAAAATGATTACAAGTGCTCACTGCCAAAATAGGACACACTACCCAAAAGGCTCACAGCCAAGACTCATTGTTGAAATGAAAAGAAGATCGAGAAGAAATGTTACACAAAGAACATGATATCAATGCAACAAAGATTCCACCAAAATAGCTCCAACATCTTCGCAGTCTGTTTGAATGATTGTAGACACCTTCTGCTCACTACATCTGGTAATCCAACACTTGAAATTTTACACTGCTCTTCTCAATTTCACATCTCTCAGACCATACACTTCTCACACACATCTATCTTAACCTCCTTCAACAACTCAACTCATACCACCCTCAACCTTGAAACCCTACAATGCACCTCAAACGTGCACATTCAAATTAGGTTGGCACCAAAACATTCATGTAGTGGATAGGAATGAATGCGGACCACACAAATCCTTAGATAGGACCCAAATCTTTCATAACATGCCTCAACATGCTTCCATAAACTTCAAAGATACTTAGCATGAAGTGTAAACACTAGGTCAATCCTTACCTGTGCAAACACCATTAAAATTTTAAGTTCAAGCTTCCTTTGATCAATTCATAACTTTCAGACAACAAAATTCACCTAAACATGATCCAAAAACATCTTGAAAATTAACAAACTCATTCGCAACAAATTTCACCTGAAGAATGTACAAGACCAATACATCTTGACATCATTGCCACACATTGTAACTCAAAAGACCATCTTTTGGAACACCAAACCATGAATCCTCTTGACACAAGAAAGAGACCAACACCATCAACTCTCTTTTTAAACCACAAGTTCTGAAACTCAATTGCAAATAAATGTGGAGAAAATATATTTCTCCTAGACACCTCTATAATGCATAGTTCACACACTAGTGAACATAAATTCTTGTGTACAATGATCCATCACCACAAATTATGAATATAGCATCTTTGAAAACTTGTAAACAACATATGCAAAGCACACAAGCAAATATTCAACCTAGAATGAATGTGGAGCAAAACCAAAACACAATGCTACAACAATCTCTCTCAACCACTACATAGTTGAAACCAATGAAAACACAAGCTTGTTGACATCAATGGAATTACTTTCATACTTGAAAAAATCTACCCCTTTATCATTGATGACAAAACAAGATGTGAAAAACCATCAAAGACAACTCTCCTTTATTTTTTTATTGATTAGATAGCTTACACAACATTTATTTCTCCCCCTTTCAACTTATTCTTTTTCACATGCTTCACTCTCCCTTTGAAAATAATGATTAGGAAACATACACAACTTTATCCCCTTGATACCTTGCAATTTTTCACATGATTCTCTCCCCCTTTGACATCAATGGAAAAGAATAAAATGTTTTGCATTGTTCCCCCCTTTTGACAATGAAACAAGATACTTGCTACTACTTTGAATACTCCCCCTTAGGAGTACATCCCAACTTGTACAGAATCAACAACCTCTGCATAACGATAATACTCATTCCATACTACAATAATGCCACTACCTACTCCCCTTAAGAGGTAGCCACCAACATCAATCCAAAATAAAGGATAGATCATGAGATCCATTGGATTGATGCATCTCCTTATGCATCTAGTTCAAAGGAAGGGAAATGACCCCAAATTCTCTCGTAGATAGTCAAAAGTATCCTTAGGAAGAGCCTTAGTGAATATGTAAACAATCTGATACTTTGTAGCTACATATTCAAGATTCACTTCATTCTCCACAACCTTCTCTCTCATAAAGTGATATATGATTAAAATATGTTTTGTCCTTGAGTGCATCAATGGGTTCTTTAAAATGTTTATTGCACTTGTATTATCACAAAATATAGAAATAGGATCATCATACACCACTCTGATATCCTTTAAGGTTTTCCTCATCCACAACACTTGTGTGCAACAAGATGTTGCTACAATATACTCAACCTCTACAGTAGATAAAGAAACTAAATATTTTTTCAAGTACTTAGCCATGACAACAATCTACATCCAAGAAATAATGCTCCACCACTTGTAATTTTTCTGTCATCCACACAACCAACCCAATCTAAATTTGTGTAAGCACTCAATGTGCAATTAGTATCCTTCAAATACCATAAGACATGATCCAGAGTGCCCTTATCCTCTTCATTGTTGCAACAAGTGACTCTCTAGGATCTTCTTGAAATCTATCCACAAGACAAACTACATGCATGATTTATGGTCTAGAAGCAGTTAGATATATATCAGCCCAGCTATCATGGATATGTACCTATTCTGATAAGCCTTATGGGATTAATCATTCTTGCTCAATTTGTAACCAGTAACCATAGGAGTACATACTGGTTTAGAATCTTCCATTCCAAACTTCTTCGACATTTATTTGACATACTTTGATTGTGAAATGAATATTCCTTTATTTGTTTGATTGATTTGTAGCCCAAGGAAGAAATTCATCTCCCTAAACATAGACATCTCAATCTCTTTTTGCATTTCTTCTGTAAACTTCTTACACATAGCTCCATTGCCTCCAAAAATTATGTCATCAACACACACTACTACAATCAAGATTTGATCTTTCTCAACCTTAAAGTAAAGGTTACTATCTATTATTGAATCCTTGATGTATCAAATACTTATCCAACCTTACATACCAAGCTCTAGGAGCTTGATTCAATCCATACAATACCTTCTTCAATCTGCAAACCATATTAGGTTTATCTGAAAACTAAAATCCTTTGAGTTGTTCCATGTATACTTCCTCTTCCAACTCTCCATTGAAGAAAGCAGACTTCGCATCCATCTGATAAACTTTGAAATCCTTATGTGCTGCAAAAGTCAAAAACATCCTGATTGCTTCCATTCTAGCCACCAGAGCAAATATCTCCTTAAATTCTATTCCTTCAACTTGTGCATATCCTTTGCACACAAGCCTTGCTTTGTTTCTTACTTCTCCATTCTCATTTAGTTTGTTTATGAATACCCACTTAGATCCAATTATGTTGTTGTTTGATGGTCTTAGGACAAGTTACCACTGTCTAATTCTTCTCAATCTACATAAGTTATTCTTCCATAGCTTTCATCCAATGTTCATCCTTACATGCCTCAATCATTGTCTTAGGTTCTACTTTAGAAAGTAGACATAAATTTTCCTCTTCTTCAACAAATTTCCTTCTTGTCAACACACCTTTTCTTTTGTCTCCAATGATTTTTTTCTTCAGAATGATTTCTCTTCACATACTTATAGGTTTTAGGGGTCTTTTCCAAAGCTCCTTCCTCTTCATCCCATGTTTCTTATTCCTTAGATGTTTCTTCTTCTTCTTCTTCTTCTTCTCTACAAGAAGGTTCATCTGATTCATATCCATCTATCACCAATGAATTATGTAGATCTTCATCCACTTTGACACTTGCACTCTCCACAATCTTTCTCAATATTTTATTGTAACATCTGTAATCTTTGATTTTAGTAGAATATCCAAGGAAGATACCTTCATCATACCTTGCATAAAAATTTCCTAATTTTTCTCTATCTCTTCTGATAAAGCATTTTCTTCCAAACACTCTAAAGTACTTGACAATAGGGATCCTTCCATACCACAACTCATAGGAAGTCTTTGTGTTGTTTTCTTTTTCTTGAACTCTGTTAAGTATATAAACAATTACATGAATTTATTCTCTCTAGTAGAATTCTGATAGATTAGATTATTTCATCATAGTCCTTGCAGCTTCTTGAATAGTCTTGTTTTTCCTTTCAACCACTCCATAAATTTAAATGCTTTGAATCTATCTAGGGCTTCAAATTTTTCTCTAAGAAAATTAACCCATGTCATTCTAGAATAATCATAAATTAAAAGCATGAAATACCTATCACCTTGTAGACTTCTCACTCTTTTAGGACCATAAAGGTCTGTATGAACTAATTCCAATAATTTGGTAGAATATTTTTCTTTACCCTTGAAACTTCTTTTGTTTGCTTTCCAATTTGATACTCCTTCTAGAGAAAATTGATAGGCTTTGTAATTCTTGGAAAATGTCTCACTACTTGAACTAAATTGTTTCTAACAAAGTTATCAAAATTGACGTGATACATCCTATTGTGCTATAACCAAATTTCATTAATTTGAGTCATAAAGCAATGAACATCAACACCCTTGAGCTAATAAACATTTCCATTTGTCCTCTTTCCAACAACAATCATAGTTCTAGACCCTTTTATGATGTCACATCCATCATCTTGAAACATAATATTATATCCTTTGCTACATATCTGTCCAACACTCAAAATATTATGCCTTAAGACCTTGACATAGTAAACATCATCAATATTATGCTTGCCATCAAAACTGATTGAACCTATTTTAGAAATATTAGCACCTAAATCATCTCCAAATTTAACAAGTCCTCCATCATATTTTCAAGTTTAAAAAACTTACTCTTGTCTCTGGTCATATAATTTGAGCAACCATTATCAATGATTGAATAGTTCTTATATTGTCTAACATGAAAAGAAGATACCAAAGTACCTTCATCCTTAACCTTTGTCTCCCTTGTCTCTGGAGCACTTTCCTTCACACATCTTTCAAAGTTAGCAGAAACAGATTCATATTTTAAATCCAAGAACAAGCATTCATTATCATCATAGTCCCCATAATCAAATTCATCATTATAAATACCAACATCTTCTCTGATATAATAGCTTTTCTTGATCATCTTACCTTTTTTTTTCCTTATTCTTATTGTTCGCACTTCTATTTGGACATCTTGAAGCATAGTGACCTATTTTTCCACAACTGAAACATTTTAAAGAGAATTTACCTTTGTACTTACCTGTGCCCTTTTTCATCCTTCTTACAAAGTTAGCTTCCACATCATCAAGATCATCTCCATCTGTATCTTCAATCTTTTCTAATTTTCCAGCCTTGAAAACTATCTCCACTTTTGCACCATTATTCAAACCAATTTTTTTTCATTTCAAATGCAGTTAGTGTGACAAACAACTGATCTCTAGTGTAAGTGTTAAAATTTGCAACTTCCTCATAGCAATTTTTTTTTGACCATATGAATCAGGAAGAGTTCTGAGAATTTTATTTACCTCTTTAGGTTCTTTGACTTTTGCACCAAGAAATCTCATTACACTGACAAGTTCATCAACCCTCTACATGTAACTTGTAACTATTTCATCTTCAAACATTCACAAGTTCTCAAATCGTGTCTTCAAATTTTGCATCTTAGCTTGTTTAACCTTATCATCTCCTTCTAAATACTTTCTAGCTTATCCCAAATTTCTTTAGTAGTTTTCAAATCCATAACTTTCACTAATTCAAAATTTTCAAGACTACTCAATAGAACAAACCTTGCTTTACCATTAGTTGCATAGGCCTTGATCTCATCACTTGTGCTTGGTCTATTTGCAGGTATAGTGTAATTAGTCTTCACTACTTACAAAACATCATATCTAAGGTAAAGCGGATAGCCTTCCATCTTAACCTTCTAGAATACATAGTATGTGCCGTAAAACATAGGGATATCCTTCTTGTTCGCCATCCTAGATCTACCTCAAGTTGTTAAGCTTTTCTCCAAGGAACCTTGCTCTGATACCAATTGTTGAATGAACAAGACAACTGAGAAGGGGGATTAGTTGTATCTTATCAAAACATCAAAACCCTCATTAACATTTAGATCCACAAACATTCATTAAACCCTTAATCTATTATGATGTTTAAACATGAAATGTAGATAATAAAAATCAAAATAACAACACCATACGCAAGACAATAGACACTGAAAAATGTCCTAATCGATATCATACACTTGAAATAGATTTACTAACATAATTTCCTCTTTAACCCATCCTCTTTTCACTTAATTGATTAAATTAGCATAGCTATTTAATTAATTGCATCATTTTCATCTCTTGGCTTGATTAATTAAATTGGGTTAATTCACCCCTTTTCGCACTAACTTTTCATCCTATTAAACTGAATAAATCAAAATGTTTAATTTAATTCCCTAAGTCATCTTATTTAATTAAATAAACCTAAATTATTTAATTAAATATTATTTCATCCCCCCCATTTATTAAATCATTTAATTTAATAAATATCTCTTCAATTCCTCCAAATCCCCTAATTGCATGATCAAATCTTGTTTAATTAGTAATTAATCTAACTTTCCTCTAAGTAAAGGGAATATTCCTTATCCCCTTTTTGCACAATTAAAACTTTGTTTTAATTTGCAAATTTCCTATTTCCTCACCCATGAGAATATTCCAAAAGAATATTCTTATTCCTTCATCATTTGAAAAAGAGATATTTTCAATTGGCTTCTTGAGCAAGATTTAACCTTCAACCTTTTGAACAAGTCACCTTTGACCTATGTGAGTAGGTCAAAAGTGTGTTTGTTTGTGGAAAGTGTGAACCCTTGATTAGAATCTCATCATGCATTCTCATCCGTTGATGAGAATCCACGATCCATGCCTCTCATCTCCTTCATCTTGGACCATTGATTAATCTTTTTAATCTCCACCTTTCATTCCTCTTTTTCTCTCCTATAAATAGATCACTATTTGGAGACAAATGGATATGTCTTTCAATTGCAAAGTCATGTTGTTGAATTCACTTGCATCCATACACTCATATTTACTCACTTTTAACTTTTTTTAGTTCATTTTAATTGCATAAAAGCTTAGAGCATCCATTAATGGCTTCCATGCATCCATATTAGTTTGCATATAGATTAGGGTTTTTCATCTTTTAGCTTAGAAATAGCATAATTAGTGCATTTATAGCATAAAATCATGGTAACTTAGCTTTCATCATGTTCATTTTTAACATAAACTAGGTTTTTATACATCAATCACAATGGTTTCATCGATTCTCTTCCATAGAATCAACTAAAACAAGCTCACTAATCATCGGATTTGGAAAGGGTCATCATTTCACATCAATATGACACTAATTCCAAAATGGGATAGGTTTCAAATGGGTTAGATTAGGAATTTGACTATTTTTGTGTAGTTTGTAGCTTTCATTTTCAATTAAATGCTTAGTTTAAATTTCCAATTTGAATGATCTTGTTTGCAAATGTAGGTTTTTTTGGAAAAGTTATTCTTTGATTCATCATGAGTCAAGCATATTCGACCCTCACCAACAATTCCTCATCTCATATTCTGGTGTTAGAAGGAGGGAAAACCATTAATCTAACTATTTTTTAGCTTGAATTCCATTTTATGTTGTTTTGCAGGACTTGATGACACCCAAATTAAAAAAATATGATGCTATTTCAATAGCGTCGCCATATAGCAAAACCCTAACAATTTGAAATACCAACATTGAATTAATGCTCTGACGCTGATTTAAATTTGGCAACACATATTTAATCTAAAGGTATCAAAAAGTTTAAACGACAATGCTCAAATTCACCAGTTTGATGCTTTCAAATTTCAAACTATGATGCTACCGCGAGTAGCGACGCTGAGAAAAATATTGATGCTATCATGCTCATTGTTTCTATTGCAAAGCAACACCCATTTTCACTAGAGCGACACCCATACTTCAAACTGCGACACTATTGTTTTCATCGACACCCAGCCAGGGTAAGAAATTTTATGATTATTTTTTCAACATGCGATTTAATTTCTTGGATTTATTTGACCACTGATGCATGTCTGATTGTGTTATGGTTGTAAGGCTAATAGGGTTTTGCAGGTTTTAAAGATATGGAGTGAAAGTGAAAAAGTATTTTCTATCTTAAATTCTATAATTGTAACAAGCGTTTGACGCTTTGGGGCAATTATAACCCAATTTCATCCTTTCTACTTTTTCGTTTAGGAAATGCACTAGAGTTCAATTGGGTTTAAAATGAACACTCAAAGTTAGATAAAATTGAACCTTCACATCATCATTTTATTGTGGGCTTAAAATTGAACAAGGCAACTTCATTTTCAATTGGTACTTAAAACAAACTCATTATTGCTTTGAAGGGTTAAAATTTACAACTGTTTGCTATGTTTTGTGATTTTCAACATTGTTAGTGGAAGCGTATGAAATTTTCTCATGCCATTTGATGATCTTGAGAAACATATTTATTCTCTAACACTTTGCAAGATCACCTACATCTTTCAATTGGGTTTAAAATTAGACAATCATGCTAGTGTGAGAAAGAAACATTGTGTGTGTTCCCTCCTTACACTTTATGCGAACTGGGTAGTCGAACTACAAGTGTACTCCCTTGCTTTTGTTATATTTAGAGGGGCCTACCTACGAACAATTCAAAGGTGAATCCAACCAATTTTTCACTTGGGCTAGTATATAAATGGATAAGACTAAATTGTCAAGTCCTCATGGTATGTAGGCCTTATCCGTACAGTGTCTTTTAGAATAGGGTACTACTGTAAAAAGTATAAGAGCCCTAGTAGGATTGATTAAAGCCTTCAGTGGCTTGTTGGATGCTCACAAGGTGCCATGTCCCCGATTACCCTTACTACAACCCATTTGTTTAGCAAACCAAAATCCTAAAATATTTGTTGGTGCAAGAATGGTCATTCTGAAGCCACCCCACATTTGTACTATTCAATTGTAGAAATAGAAAAATTTCTTTTAATCTCCAGATTTTAAGGATTTTGAGATTTGGTGGTCTCGAGAAGTGTGTGCTATGGAGGGGAGCTAGTGTCACCAAATCTCTAATTGTTCACATTGTTTAGTGTTTGGAGAAATCCTAGTGGGGACTCAACAAATAAGGCCATTTATATTCAAGGATTGTAAATGATTGTGAGTTATTTTAACACTTTTCTGGGTTTCAAAATGGTACAAAAACAAACATTCACTATCATCCTCAAAATTTCAAACACTTTGGCTCAAATATGGACTTCTTGAGTTAGCCTTGATATTACTACTTGTCCTAAGGAGTTATCCTTAGCGATTTCTAAATATCCTGACATTAATCTCAAACCCATATTTTCCCAAAGACAACATAGGAAATTATGGATTTAACCTCATTATTTTCATGAAATGGACATTGTGAAAGTGAAAGTTATAATTTTTTTGACATAAAAATCTAGTTTGGAAACATAATCAAGACAAGTGTTTGTGGTAAAATAAATTCACTCAAGCAAAGATAAATTGACAAATGAACTCCACATGACTCTTTGGAGACCAATTGCGACTGTTGAATAACTTGATCTTCTAGGTGCTATAATTCAACCAAACTTTGAGCTCATAAATGGTGAACAAACTGATCTCATTAGCAGTTTGAGAAGATTCACTTTTGAAAACAAGGAAACAAATACACAATGGAGAAACACAACAACCATTTTAGATGAAGAAGAGGAACAATTTGATATTGAGGCTAGAAGGCCCATATTACCACCACCTGCGTGGCAATAAATATCTTCCTTTCTTCCATAAAATTAAACTATTTTCACATGATCTCACATAAAATTAGGATCCCTAAGGTAAGGTCTATAGGACATCATTTTAGACTTCGGCATCTCCTTCCAAAACCTCTTAAGAAACACCTTTTAGTGCTTCACAAAAATAGAGATAGGTTGGTAGAAAAATTTTATAAACATGCTTCAAGGTACAATGCATAATTATATGCATTCTTTTGGAGTCAAAATATTGATCTTTTTACATGATACCACACTCCTATAAATGATTCATCGAACAATCAAAATATGTAGGGGAAAATATCCAACACTTCATTTCAGACATAGGAATCATAAAACAAGGTTTGGACAAAAGTGGGCTTCAATATTTTACCGCAATCATTACACTTTGATGAGAAACTTTTAGGCCCGAGTTAGGAGAGCCCGAATAGGTTTGAACATTCCCATCTGTCCTCATTTAAATCAATATTGAGTCTTTAGGATTTGAACATTTTTGAGGTCTAGCATTATTCTCAATGCCTTGGTCTTGGAAAACTAAGGTTTTCTTTAGTTCAACATTGGGTCAAACATTTCATTCACCCCTTTATCAAATTTCATCCTTCACTTCATCCAAATTTGCAAAATTTCAAGTATACCAACACTTTGGGACTTAAACATCAATCAAACCAACTGCTAACATAGCTACTTTGTATGTGAATTGCATCCTTTTCCATGCACTTATTTAAGCTAGTTATCATACTTGAACTAGTTCATCTTGAAGGTCGCAAGTCTACCCTAAATATTTCTAAGTTCATAAACACCCTTTATCCCAACATCAAAACATCAAAATCAAGTCAAAAGTGTTGTTCCAAAAATGTTTGCAAATGTCACTTCCCACATCACTCATATTTTCACCCCCCATTATCATAATTTCTCCCAAAATACTTAGAGCATCCTTTTTACCTAGATTTGAGTCAACTAGAGAGTTCAAACATTACAAAACTCAACACAACTCTCCCATAGGTGACAAAATTTATGGTAAAGATAAGGTCACAACACAAGAGAGTCATGGAGAAAATAAAAGTTACATTTACCTCAAGTGATCCAAATCCTTTAGAATTTGATCCTAGAAGTCATGTTACCTCATCACAACAACCATCATCTCCTTCAGGACTGTATGGAATAAAATATGTCTCAAACAACCCCTTTGAACTCACTAGGGAGGAACTTATGGAACATCAAGCCTTTGAAAATGTATCTCCTATCTCCCTGATGTTTGTAGCACATAATTTAACACAAGGTTTCACAACTCCATCGTTAGGGCTAAGTCAAACCTACATTCCTAGTCTTGCAATGAGTCTTGCTAAAGATTTTGGTCACGCCTCACCATTTGAAAATGGTACACTTGTGGGTACCCTTGACACTAGTCCTTCACCTCCAATAACTGCTTGGACACCTAATTTTGGTGCTCCTATTCCGTAAGCTCCAAAACAACTACACAAATTGCTTGAACTTCATTATTCCACAACCACTTTTAAATTTTGGGGACACCCTTCTTCATCCATTCCTATAAGTACCACAACTATTCCCACCATCACGCAAAGTGGTATAGACCACGTATCTCAAAACAACACACAAGGGAATGCCAATACTATATCACTGAACCAACCCTTAATGTAAATAGGAACACCTTTATCCAACCCTCCGATGGGCTCATCCATCCCATCTACCATTTCCACATCATCCACCATCAATCCACCTCAAAACAATCCATTGGTTAAAAGTTCTATCAATCCCAAAGGTACCTTGATCACAGATCCCTTTTTTACATCTTTTGTACAAGGAGATCCTCAAAACATAGGATAGGGGAATATTTCCAATCAATGGACTCAAGGTCCTACTGTGTCATTTCCATTGCAAAATTTAATGACATCATCTTTTCCCATGGTCCCCTTTACTATGCCAAATAAATCAGGACCTCAAACATACATTCCTCTGCCTCATTCTACCATCTTATAGGGAATATTAAATCAAGGGAAACCTCCACCTCTCACTAGTAATCCATTACCTACTCAACACATCAACATCCACAATCCTTCATAGATGTCTGAACAACCACCTGATCCCACCTTACAAGCACATGCCTTAGCTTTACAACAAGCACAAAAATCCTCTCAACAAGCCATCCAACAACAACAACAACAACAAAAATTAGCCTTAGCATCTCAACAAGAATCCTTAGCACAACAACATCAAGCTCAACAAGCAACCTTAGCAGAACAACAACATCAAGCACAACAAGCATCCTTAGCACAAAAAAAACAACAACAAGCACAACAAGCAGCCTTAACAACACAACAAGGAACTTTATTAGCACACCAACAACAATAGGCCCAACAACAAGCCCTACTAGCTCAACAATATTCCCAACAACAACAAGAAGGTTCCTATTATCCTCATTTAAACATCATCAATCCAAATGCATTGAGAACATATCCATCACTTTCATAGAACATCACATGATCATACACCCCATATAACTCATCTATCATCCCACCATATGTTCCTCCACCTAACCTGCAAGACGATCCTTCAATCTTGACATGGACATCAGTCTAGAAGAATTATACTCTTAGACAAAATCCAGGGGAAACTTTCACTAATTTCTTACGATAGAGACAAAGAGCTAGTAAAAGCAAGTGGCCTCTTCCTAACAAACAACAAGTGGGAATCATTATAGCCAATCTTGATCCAAATCTATCATTCCACTTGAAAATTCAATGCATCACATCATACGACAAACTTGTCCCTAGAGCCCTTAACATCGAAAGAGCCCTAATCTCACAAGGAAATACTTAGGCTTATAAAGACAACCATCCTTCAACTAGTTCAAATGAGAAACCTCATGTCTAGGATAAGAAAAAAAATGTAACAAACAATGGTGTAGTAGATGCTAAGGTAGTCCTAAGTGCTCCTAGACCTAATAACAATAAATTTGCTAACATCCAGCCATTTGTGCAACAAACAACACCACCTCAAAACAATCAGATTAGTAACACCAACATGAAACAAAGGCAAACTGATAACAGGAACAACTATCCCAAACATAAGTACACACAGTTATCAGAACCCCTTGACACAATCATGAAGAAATTGGTATAGTCAAATCTAATAACACTTCCCAGCTTCAAAAACTACCAAGAACCACAAGAGAAGCCATCCTGGTACAATGAGCATGATCTTTGTGACTTTCATAAAATAAAAGGACACAAAACAACAAATTGAATGAAACTCAATAATATCATCCAAGATCTCATAGAAAACAATACCATATTTGTTGAGGTACTAGCTGGGAATTAGGATCTCAAGATATACAAGAACCCTATGCTAGATCATAACAAAGAAACAACAATGATAAAGCTAAGGATTACACCAATGTGCAACATACCTATTCCAATGTAGTTTCCTCCTATGATAGCGTTATCATTGTTGTCACCATCAAAGGAGCTAGTATGGAATGTGGAGTCACCACACGACATGGAAAAATAATTGTTCAAGGAGTCCCATCTTAATCTAGGACATAGCCTACTTTTCCCGCATCTAATCCTAGCAAGTACAATATTTTAGATTAGCTTAAGTAGACCCCTGCACAAATATAAATCTTAGAAATCTTAAGGTTATCCCTCATACATAGGGAAATACTGGAAAAAGCCTTGTCTGAGTCGTCTATTCCTGAGAAAATTGATGCCGATCAGTTTCAAGCTATGGTAGGGCATATCACCAACCATATTCTCACCTTCTCCAAGCAAGATATACCATCACAACCATCTCCTAACTGTGCTTTACACCTTGATATTTTCATTCATAAAAACAAGGTCAAAATCATCTTGGTAGATGGAGGTGCTGTTCTAAACATTTGTACCTTGTAGTTGATAAAAAATATAGGCTATTTAGAAGATACTATTGAGAAGATAAAAAGTACCACCATTAGAGCATATAACGACCAAGAATGTGTATCACAAGGAATCATTGCACTTCCAATCCAAGTGGGACCTCTTATTGTAGAAACTACATGCCAAGTACTTGATCTTGACCTTCCCTATAACATACTACTTGGTCGACCCTAGATTCATGTTCTAAAAGATGTAGCCTCAACCTATCATCAATGTGTGAAGTTTCCTTTTGAAGGCAGAGAAATCACTATCCATGGAGATCTTGAGCCTTTCTACTATTGCAAAAGTCTTGAGTCCAAGTTCTATAACATCCCACAAATACCCAAAAATGATGAAGAACCTACACCATCAAGCTCATTTGTTTACCCATCATCCATGGCCTCTACCTCATCAACAAACATGTCCATTGTGTAGAATATACCTGACGTCAAAGTAGTAATCCAAGATGATGGTTGTGGAAACTATAAACTATTGAAAGACACCTTTATCTTAGGAGAGTTACCTATTTATCCTCAATCTCATGGGAAACCCACATCTAGTACCAAAGAACTCAAAACAATCAAGATGGAAGCTACTACCTTCACCAAGTGGGGGGATTTGAATCAAGAAGATGTCAATGAGGAAGATATCTCTAAAATTCTCTATCAAGATGAACGACTTGTTCTTGTTCTTCCCATGAAAGATGACAACATAGGCCTACAACTAATGAAGAGCATGGGATATGATAAGAATGAGAAGCTAGGGAAAAATGACAATGGTTTACTAGAACCCATTGTTCCTGAGAAATGAATAAAGAATCTTGGCTTAGGTTGTACTACTAGCTTATTGGCAAAGGTATTTTCGCTAAATGAGCCGAGGCTTCCTCTTGGTCACCTACATCGTATGATATAACCTTTGATGACTTTACCCTTGATGTTTCTGACCTATTTGAGAACAACACCCTGTTTATGATATCCATAGCATCCTTTATCTCAACCAACCAACCAACTAATTTACACCTAGTATACCCACAACTCATTGAAATGGACCAAAAAGGACCATCAATTCTAGATTTATTCAAAAATGATAAGGCAATCTCAAAATTCATGGGAATTCGTGACAACCTGTCATGGGTAGATCATAAAGCAGGATTTGACATAAAGCTTGATACGAGAGCATACTATGGGGAGATGATTGAATCCTTTAGTTGCAAAATAAATGAAATGTAACTAACATGTAGATCCTTTAGTGAAAACCACCTAGGGGCACTCCTTGATCCTAAAATAGTAAAAACAAAGGACACATCCAATGGTGAAAACCTTTCTGAGGCACCCAAGGTTGAGGGATTCAATCTACACCTTAGTGCAATGCATCCAGAGAAGTCAACAGTACTAGCAAAAAAATCCGCTCTAGTCAATGTGGGAATAGGGGAAGCACATAAGATAGCTTTTTATGCTGAATCCTTGTTGGACGAAGAAAAAAAATGTTGCAATGTTCCTAAAAGAAAGAAGAGCTAACTTTGCATGGTCATACACAAATATGCTAGGCCTTGATCTAGAAGTGGTTCTGCATCACTTATCAGTCTATCCTAAAGCCAAACTAGTTAAGAAAAAATTAAGATACACCCTTAGATAACACTCTTGGTTAAACTAGAATTACAAAAGCTTCTTGATGTTGGATTCATCTGACTGATAGATTATCTTGAGTGGGTTTCAAACCTAGTACCAGTCTCAAAACCAATTGGGGGCATCACAATATGCACTGACTTTAGATATTTGAACAAGGCATGTCCAAAGGATGATTTCCCTCTTCCCAACATCGATCTCATTGTGGATTTAACAGTTAGGCACAAAATTTTGTCACTCATGGATGATTTTTTAGGTTACAATCAAATCATAATTGCTAAGGAGGATCAACACAAAAATTGCATTCACTTGTCCATGGGGAACCTATTGCTAGAATGTGATGCCATTCGAGTTAAAGAATGGAGGAGCAACCTATCAAAGAGAAATGACCCTCATCTTTCATGATATGAGCCACAAAACAATTGAAGATTATGTGGATGATATTTTGGAAAAATCAAAGAAAAGACGTGAGCACATACAAGTCTTAGGACCTATCTTTAACAGACTTGAAGAATACAATGTATGACTAAACCAAAAAAAATGTGTTCAGGGTCACATTAGGGAAGATTCTTGGTTTTATTGTTTCACAAAGAGGGATAAAAATTGATTGAAAAAAGGTAAAATCCATCCTAGACATGGAACCACCACAAACACTCAAGCATATGAGAGGATTATAGGAAGATTGCAGTCCATTAGAAGGTTCATAGCCCAATTATTAGATAAGATTCACCCCTTTTCGCATCTCCTCCATAAAGGGATAACCTACAAGTGGGATGACACGTGTGATAAAGCTTTCCAATAGATCAAGGATTATTTACTAACACCTCCAGTGCTCATGCCAACAATACAAAATAAGCCAATGATCCTATACATCTCAACAGCACGAGCAACACTAAGAGCTCTTTTAACACAACATGATGAAAACGAAAGGGAAAAAGCCATATACTACATCAATAGAACCTTGGTAGGCTATGAAATTAACTATTCAACCATTGAGAAGACATGCCTAGCAGTAGTTTTTGCTTCACAAAAAGTTAGGCACTACATGTTGTCACATCAAATCAAGCTCATTACAAATATTGATCCATTAAAATACTTGTTATCCAAAGCAACCCTCATGGGACGAATGGCTAAATGGGTGATGATCTCGACAAAATTGGACATAGAGTATGTGGAGTGTAAGGTAATCAAAGGACAAGTGATCACAAACCAACTAGCAGAAGCACCTATCTATGTTAATAACCCTTTAATATCCGAGTTTCTTGATGAATTAGTGTCCTTTATCAATCTCACAACTTAGTGGAAGATGTACTTTGATGGACTATTCACCCAACATGGATCAGGAGTAGGAATTCTTTTCATCACCCCTCAAGGTGATTACATCCCAAAGTCATACAGGCTATCATTCCTGTGTACCAACAACATTGCTGAGTATGAAGCACTAATCATAGGTCTAAGGATAGTAGTTCAGTGGTAGATTCAAGAGATGAAAGTCTATGGAGACTCATAGTTGTTTATCAACCAAGTCAATGATGACTATCAAACTAAGGATGACAAGCTCACTCCTTACAAGAAGATGGTGGAGAATCTCAAAGACATTTTTATAGACATAAATTTTGAGCAGATTCCTTGCATGAACAATAAAGCAACAAACAACATGGAAACAATCAGATCACTATTAGACATGTCGAACAACATCCTCCAATGTGAATTCTTGGTAGAACAACTTCTCATACCAAATTTCAAAATCCCTAAATCTAAATTTGTGTGTGTCATTGTTGGTCCTGGATCCCTGTGGTACCATAACATCTTTACTTACCTTAATAGAGGAACCATTCCATCTGATATCACCCCAAACCTTAAAAATACCTTTGTTAAAAATGCATCTCAATTTATGATCCTAGGTGATACTCTTTACCATCGAAGCATCAAAGGGACATTCCTACAATGTTTTAACCAAGAGGAAACCTTAACTACTTTAATAGAAGTACAAAATGGCATATGCGGGTCCCATTCTAGTGGTATGACTTTAGCTAAGAATTTGTTCAGGACAGGGTACTATTGGCCAACCATGGAAAAATAAGCTTATCAATATGTGTAGAAATGCATCCAATGTCAACAACATGGGGATTTGATTCATGCTCTAGCTCAAGAATTGCAAACAATGATCACACCATGGCCTTTTTTGTAGTGGGGACTGGACCTCATAGGAAAAATCACTCCAACCTCATCCAACGACCATAAGTTTATCATAATCTCCATTGAGTACTTTACTAAGTGGGTTGATGCCATTCCTATGACCTACATAATGACGAAGCAGATAGCCAAGCTTATCCTGAATTACCTAATTTTCCGTTATGGTGTTCCAAAAAACCTCATCTCAAACAATGGAGCCCCTTTTAAAAATTAGGATGTAAAAGAGTTGTGCCAAAAATTCAACATCCAACACTGATTTTATACCCCATACTATCCCCAAGGTAATGGTCAACCTAAGGCTACAAACAAAACTATCCTGAAAAATCCTAAAGAA